>BGPR01003852.1:32007-78981 GCA_013235015.1 Araneus ventricosus
TACCTTTCATTTTGTTTTCGTTTTGGGGATAAAAACTGGAAGTTATTGGAACTGTTTTTGCTCGGTCAAAAAAAAAAAATCTTAAAAGCCAAAATATTTTAGTTCTTCCAGCCATAAATTTCTTCCCAGACCTTTTTCACAATATCTTATTCCTATAAAAATTCTTTTGGGAATTTATAAAAAAGAGCTTTAGATTTTTAATTATTTTCCTTTGTATAAAATATAATTATTGGCTTTATAAGATGTTCCATGAATACTAAATAATGAAATATTGTGAATTTATTAAACATTGAAAATTTTTATTTTGCTTATAAATGTCATAAAAGGAAAAAACATTATTATTCAGACAAATATTTTACAGCATCAATTTTTCAAAATGTAAGAGCTTTTCAGATTATCAGATTATATTTTTATAAAAGGTATTGCAAGTTATAGATAATTTGTCATTGGAATGCACTTTTTCCGAAGTTCTTTTGACTATAAATGTACCTGTTGGCATTCATTCTTTCATATGTTGTGAGACTGTGTCATATGCTTTGTGCATATTGTGTGTCTCATATACTTTGAGAAATGGATAAAAGAAATGACCGATCAGTGGGAAAATGCTTTGAGTAAATATTCCTTTCATTTTGAACCAAAGAGTGTCTTTATTTGATCGAAAAAGTGCAGTTTTTTACGCCAAGTATACAGTGGGTGAATAACCATATACATCTTGAGTTTTAAAGTCGAAAGACATTTATTTTAAACTAGCCGCCTTCGGCGACCAGCTTGATCGCCAGAAATTAAATTTTAACTAAATCCCTTATGCATAATTTTATTATCATGGTTCCCTTAAAAAGTTGTTTTAAACTTCCATTTGCTATAGACATTTAACCCGTGTTCGTTTCGTAGCCTTGTTCTCTTGTTCTGTTACTTGTCTGCATTAACGTAAAATACGCAGTTGATTTCACCATTACATTGGCGCGGCACATTTTAGGTCCAGCAGCATACTAATTGGCTTAAAACACGTTGATAAAAAGAATTAAAGCATAGCAACGATAATCTTTCAGTTTACTGGATTATTTCACTATATACTTACTATCTTGAGGACTTCTTTTACAGATTCCACAGAAAAATTGATCAAATAAAAGAAGAAAGTTAAAATCCAGTAAGATATTTTCTTAGCTTTTAACGATGGAAGAAAAACAGGCAATTAAGTGTTTGTTTAAACAACGAAAGTGGATTGAAATGCGTTGCGACAATGTAAAAGAATTATTGTAAATTTTATAAAAAATATTTTTTTAATTTATTAAAATTAGAGAAAAAATCGTACACAACTTAATTGATATCATTGAAAGGTAATGTTTTCAATTTTCATTTGAGTAAAACTAATTTTGTGCTGTAATAGTTTTGTAAGTTATTAAGGAAAAACAGCTAAAATTTAGCTAATATTTAATTAATTAAAATTAAAAAAATACGGCTCCTAGGCGCACATTCCCACCCTCCAAAGTATGTTTGGGCCAAATTTCGTAGCTCTAGGTCCAGCGGTCTGATCTGTAGAGCGCCATTGCACTGACACACACACATTCTCCTTTATTATTTGTAGAGATAACTTAATAATGAACAATAGTGAAATTTGTCAACAATATGCTTTACAACAACTAGACAGCTAACAAAAGACTTCTATTAAGAAACAATTATTTCTTTAAAGAAAAATATTAAGATAAATTAAAGAAACTTTCTGAACACATTTGCTTTCGAAAACTACTTGGAGGTAAATTTGTGACATTTCCGCTCAGAACACATATTTCAAAATTACTTTTTAGATTGAAGACACGATATAATTTTACAAATTTTGTTAATCTCTGGCTTAAATTTTGTTAAATTCACTTAAAACATTATACTTCGAAAAAAGAATAAAATATTATTTAGTTAATGTTTTATAGTTGCATTATGAAATCAGAGGAATTAATGAAATTTAGATTATAGCATTTTTAATTGCGTAAAGTGAGGTTAATTTCATCTTTTTAATCTAACAATACCAGTTTATTATTATTCAATTTATTTAGATATTCCTATTTAACATTAAGTTTGTTTTCACGTTCTTATATTAATGATGTTATGAAAGAAATGATGTACAAAAGCGCAAAATGCAATGAAATTTTTAAAAATAAACAATAAAAGTAAGAGGAATGTAATTAAATTTAAAGTCGAAGAATTATATTTTTAGGAATTAGTTGCATTAAAAATTACTTACTTGCACTAAAAGAATTTTATTAATCAAACTTATGCCTTTGAAAAATATACGTTTGATTTGATTCATGATATTTGATTCTCATATTTAGTTTGAATTATTTAAATATTAATTTGTTGCTTGTTTGACTAAATATTAAAATGCATAACAAAACTAAAAATGTTTTATTTTACTGCTTGAACTAAGAATTTTAAAAAATCATGCGGCAGTTTAAAATTTTTGTGTTTAATGTCCTATTTGAATGCAAAATTTTACACAAAAAAATTTATATTAGAACCTGAACAAAACCTGGTATTGTTTTTGAACCATGATATTATTTTTAGACATTCTTTATCTCCACTATTCCTCTTGAAAGAAGAAAACCTATAATATCGTTTGTTAATTTTATTAATAAGTTATTTTTAGATATTCGCTACAGGAAATTTTAGCAATGAAATTTAATTTGTGTGTATGCTTTTATCTATTCTGTATGTACTTTGAAACTCAAGCAAATGTGAATGCTTATTTTTGATTTTCATTCTTGAAAAATATCGGCTTTATCTTCTGGTAGAAAGTTTTTTATGTATAATGAAGCATCATTTTGAAGGCAGTTTGTGGAAAATACGAAGCTCATTTTTTTAAGTATGGTCCGTTTTAAATAAAAACTAGTAAATATATTTCGGAATAGCATTTATTTTCTGATGATGCGTACAATTCTCTATTTTTCTTCATAATTTCCTTTTCGGGTTAAACTTTTATCGTAACAAATAACGAGTAACTCTGCTGCATGTGATAAATAGTTAATTATTCACAGCAGTTTTCACTTCTTCATCAGTGTCTAAACACCTGCCAAAGAGGAAGGTCCTCAGGTGGCGGGAGAAGTATCACCTATGTCCCAACTTCTGTGACGATATGACTTAAAAAGTCATCATCTTCCTCATTATAAAGGGATAAAAATGTTAAAGAGATTGCATATCGTTTATTGTCTGTTCTTCACTGAGCATTTTAGGAAGCCGTCGACAACAGAGTTTTTTGCACTTAATTTGGGAATTCGGTTAAGAGCTAGAATATTGTGAATCTTCTGATAGCGTGAATTTGAGTGTGAAATGCCTACATCAAATTAAAAAATGAACGATTACCGATGACCGATCAGAATGCGATTTTAAGTGAAGGTTTTCCTAATCTTCCTTGAAAAATCTCGTTCATTTTCTCACTTTACTGTCCCTCATTGCATTGTCACCATTCTTTTCGCATACCTGGTGATGAATATTCGCAGCTTTCATGTTTCTCGTTTTAAGAATCGGATGACCGACCGTATTTCATAATTGGCGGGATGCTCGACTATCTTAAACATTTTAACCTCACATTGCGATGCGTATATATTGTTGCTATGTATGCAAATGGTGTCAGATTCTGCGCAAAGAATGTCGGGAGCCTTCTATAGCAATCATTCTCAAGCAAGTTCAAAAAATAAAAAGGTATTAACAAACAGACTTTGTTTTAAAAAATAGCCCTCGCACTTATATATCTTCCTCGTACTAGAAAATACTCAAGCATTTCCGATTTTTTTTCGTAATGAGACAAAAATCGGTAACAAAATGACTGGAATATTATAAACTTTAACAAATCATTTCTAAATGTTTGCTGCTTATTCAAAAGTTTTCTCTTTATACAAAAAAAGTCATCATAGACAATTTTGGTAATTGAATGAACCTGCTTTTCTTGGTACTAGCAAAGCTGAAAATTATTTTTAATAATAAAGCACAAATCGTTTGAAAATTTATTTTTATTTTTTAAAACAACAGGTGAATGTCTACTCTTAAATATAATTTCTTAAAATAAAATTTCATTATTAATTGCAAATAAACCAGGCTTACTTGAATTATATCACAAATCCTTATATTTGGCAATAGAGTTCATCAAATAAACATTCAGTAGACTTCATTCTATCTGAAAATGAAAAACTATCAATATTTATAAAGAAATAAGCAAAGAAAAGTTTTACTGTTCTAAACTGAAGCAAAATTTCTAACAGGTTTGAAAATAAACAAGGAAACTAAAAATTTAAACTTCAGTTATACTTCTATAAACGAAATAAAGCAAAGTACTGTATTATCGAACGTTATTCGTAATTCACAGTAGTGGTGAGTATTTCAATTGTTTGGGAGGAGGTGGGGGAACCATTCTTTGAAAACAAATAACTAATAGAAAGCGTCAAACATAGAAATTTAAATATTTTATTTTCATCGAGTTTAATATGTTATTTCCTCAATCTTCTATTTATTTATTTAGAAACCATACCGGTCCGGTCTACCCGTAAGGATGCACCCGTGAGGATGTACCTGGAGCTGGCAGGCAGGGAAGAAACAATCCCGACAGCACTAGAGAAGAGCGTACCCTCAGCCCAAGCGCGCACGAAGAGAACACGAAAAAAAACCAAATAAATATTTACAGACTGCAGCCAAATAGGGGTGAGTGAATGAATCGCATAGTCAATATAAAATATAGGAATATGTAAATTACAACTGCTCCCCCAGCCCCGGGCAGACTAAAATCAATACAATTGCAACAGAATAAAACACTTAAAACGTTATAATCATTAAAATGTACCGGTCGCAGAACTGGGGAGACACCCGACAATCAGTAACATATATTACCCCCCCGAAAGGGCGCAGTGGACTCAAATCCAAAGACATTTGCGAACATTAAAAGATATCATTCCAAAATAACAATCAACGAAAACACACACAATGAACAATACAATCCTAAGAACAAAAACTCAAAAATATCATCTATCGATCAACCAACATAACATTTTCATATCGAAAAAATATTAAAAAACATTTTAAAAACCTGGCTTATATGATGTCCGGCAGCCGCCTCCACCATGGTTCAACTCTGGGGGGGGGGGGTGAGATCCCATGCAGCCCTCAAAGTTTTATAATTCCATATCGCACGGCAGAGAGACACTATAATATCCATCAACTAAAAATTTTTAAGTTAAAATCCAATGATCAATGAAAATATAAAGCGAGCATTAGGCAAGCATCGAAACCCCCAGACCTCTCCAGCAGCAGTGTTTTGAAACCCCAAAGAGAATCAATATAATCCAAACCGGACAAATCGGCCGTAATTATCAATCCTAATTTTTTAAAAATATTTTTAAAGTTTAATGACAGATGAAGAGGAACGGAAGGCAAACAAATATTTGCAATAAAATCACAGCAGAAAAAAGTAGACCGCCTAAAATAAAATCCTAAGTGAAAATCTTCTCTGCAGAGCACAAAACCTCTTACAAAGGTTTAGAAAGAAAACAACACTAAACATAAAAGACTAAAAGAATTTTTTTTAAAATCTTCATGCCGTAACCATCATCGGCAAGACAAACCCCGATTCACAATAAAATCCCCACAAAAATCTACCAAACGACAAAACGGCCAATACAATCTACAAAGTTAAAATCCTCTCTCCAAAGTAAAAACCAACTCCAAAAACAACAAACTGTTGAACAAACAGTTTTGAAATATCAAATTTGTATTAAATCATGGAGGCATTTCCGTTCGTTTTTATAGCGTATTAACTTCATTTTAATTTAGCTTCATCATCAAATTTCAGCTCTGACTGATTGGAACTTTTATAATATTTCTTTTAGATTTCCTATTTTTAATTCATTGTACATGTATAAATAAATAATTACTTTTTATTGGAAGTCTTATATTTAGGGTGAATCGAAATATTTCATAAAGATAAGCTAAAAAATGAGATTAGATCTGTATTTTATAGAGAAAAATCGTTAGTTAGAATCTTTAAGAGAAATAAATAATAAAATTTTCAATAGTTGGACAAATTTTTATAAGTGGTTTTGACAAAGTGCATATCTGATTCATATGGCAATCGATATGAGCTTCATGTGTGCTAACTCGAAAAGTTGCCTATAGCAAAGGTCCGTAATAATAATAAACCAGTTCATCATCATATCATGCAAATATTATGGCAATGATTGAAATTAAACAGATAAGAGATATATTCAGCTGAGGGAGGATCATTGAGTAAACTTATTTTAAATAATAATCTACAATACTAGATTAAAGCAAATGTCTATGCATTTATTCCACATTTGCTTACACTGCATTACCCACTTACTATTTGACGTTTAAATTAATTAAGTCCATTAAACTTTCAGTATTATATATTGGAAAGCCAGGCTATAAATTTGCCATATTTGCAACAGTTGCACTTACATTTATGCGTAATCAATCAAGTCTTACAAATTTGTTGTAGAGTGAAACTACTCATGCATTTCATTTAGAGTCAATATTTTTTTAAGGTCATTTATTTCATCTTACTACTGTCTGTAACATATATCAGCGAAATTTCCCTAAAAAGAATCAACGGAAGTCGAATTTCTTCTAATGAATAATTTCATTCAAGTCTGGCCAGTCATTGTTACGCAATGTTTTAGTCGATCAACTTCCGGCTTCGAAAAATTAGCAAATAATTTCTTCAGTACGTAGGAATAGGAAATTTTAATAGACGTATTTATTTATAAATTTCCAAAGGAGTCAATTTGCTTCACGTCTTCACATAATAAATATAACTGCACACGTCATCTGGCATCTAACTACACGTTGTTGTTGGTTGTGCTATAATGCCAGTCTGCTTTCACGCAACAGAATACCCAGTGGAATTTCAAATTAAATCTTTGCATCCCACTTGATGTGTATGACACCAACATGAAATAACTCAACAACATGAAATAACTCAATTCAGTGTATCATTTTATGGCACGGAAGCAAGTTTTCATAATAAACTACAATCTGCCGCGGAACTTCCTGAAGCTTTGATTTTATTTTAAGAGGAATATCTGGAGTGAATCCAGATTTAACTAATCGGGGCTAAATACTGCATGGAAATAAGACGTCTGTATAATAAATGTGCGAACTGATTTCATAAAACCTTTATTTTTTTCAAACTACGGGTATATCAACCTTCGACCCTTCAAATTAATCTCCATCTGGAAAAATATGCTTGTTCAATCACCCTTTCTAATGTTCAAAACATAGCTTGTCTGGCAAATGTAAACGTAGAAATTTTCAGAAGAAGGGTTTTTCAGCTGCCTCGGGGTTTGAGAGTTTATCGTAATCCTCCTCCATGCCACTCCAGCATAACCATTTTACAGCTCAGGAACCAACAGACATCACATGGACTACCTCTGTTAAATAGGGAGGAAAATTTTTACACACAATATTTTCAGCACGAATTTTTTGTCAGAATTGCGCGCACAATTTTTTCTGAATTTACTTTATCAACAATCATATAGATAGTGAATCCATGTTAGGAAAGCAAGCCAACTGCACACCTTCGATATTTTCAACAGGACATGAGGTCAGCGGCCAGCCTCTCTTTTGAGACTTCACTCAAAAAACCCTCACTAAATGGCTTTATCCACTTGAGTACAACTGCTTTCATTAGTTTATCTCCCTAAATAAACTTAACGTTTCGTTAACTTCCTGAAAGATTTTCACTGAAAACTTGATGTTGAGTTTTTTCCATCTGTTTATCGTCGACAAAGACAAACAGAAATCCGACAAAAGTATAACAGGATGCTACAAAAAACCCGCGTTTAGATATACGCTTGTTTAGACAATAACATTTACAACCGCTCTAATGAGTCGTCCACTAAAAGGGAAGGTACTGCAAATTGGCCAATATCATCTCCAGGCCACCCCTATGAGCTTCGTTCGTTTATTTATTGGACGTGCTACTATATAGGCAGGACAGCAATAAGAATATTGCAAACAATAGTTCTAAAATTCATAAAAGTAGTAAATATTAGAAAAATAAATTATTATTGTATTAAATATCGAAAAATGTGAACCAGTTATCTCAAATGATAAAAGTATATATGTGATAAATCCTGTCGCTTGTCGCAACCATTTAATATTCCATTCATATTCGATTCAATAACTCTCTTTTTTCAATGCTTAGTTTTAGCATTGTTTTGAAAGTACTGAAAATAATTTCTCATTGTCTTTTCGTTTTGAAAATCCAAGGTTTTTACTTCGTTAAGCGTTACCTCATTTTTCAGAAATGTAGTGTGTCGGAAAGATGTTTTTGTTTCCTTTAAAAATGTTATTTCTGAAATATTCGGAAATTTGACTTCCATTGCTATAAAATATAACTGGTCAAGGATTGCATCTATAAATTTTCTTATCATGGCATATCTTTTTTTCATTTGTCGAAAAGGAAGTTGTTAATTTATAGGTATGAGTAGACCTTCTGACTAATGGTGGATGTTAAGTCCATTGAACTCAAACATCCTACAATAGACGCAGTCTGGAAGTTTGGACAGCAGTTTTACGCTCAGGTATAATACTTTAAACAGGCTCAAAACCTACAAGGCACGTTTAAAATAACTCTCGTGTAGCCTCTAAATGGCACTAGATCTAATTAAGTTAGGTTAAATTAAACAAATATGATCAGCTAGAAACAGTAATCCAAACAAAAGGAAAGTCAACGAAGCACTGGCCCTTTCTATTTTGCTTTTATACAGTAAGACACATTTTTGGAATTTTTTTCTTTATTCTGAGAGGTAAATATTGATGGTTATAAATTGGTCTTTATAGCATGGTAACACTGCTTTTTTTGCGTCTCTGTGAAATACTTTGATTACTGTATGTGTCAAAAGCATCTCAGGTTAAACGATTGTCTTATTTCTCTTATATAAAATTTGTTTATATTCTGAACGTGAATATTTACTTCAAACAATAAACACATTTTCGATTTTGCGCACACGTATGTTCAATCTATCCTCATATATCAGAGAGATCATAACAAAAGTAATGCTTACCTTGTTATTTAAGGCTAGAGCAATAGAAAAATATTTTCATACTCTCCATTGGGAATGTTTGAGATCTCTTTCTTCATCAAGTGAAAACACAGAATATTACGTATAAGAAGGTGGTCTAAAAGTTAAATAAATTTAATAATTGTGTGAAGATGTTACTGAGGGATCCAAATTGGACAATTATGTTGTGAAGAGAATATGTAATCACACAGCTGAAGAATGCGTCTTGTTATAAACGCTAAGTTCCGAGATAAGTTAAATGAAAAATCAGATTGTTTCAGCAATATCAATGAAAAAGGGCGCGGAAGATACAGCTGTGTGCAATGCAATTAATTAGTATTCCAGGGTTCTGAGTGAGTAGAGATAACTTAACAAGGAAAATATTTTAACCTAATGAATTTATCTTGTTCCACTGGTTTAGTCTGCGAGAGTAAATTCTCAATACAGTGCTCTGGTTTTAGATGGGTGTAACTATAGCAATGATAAGGATGCTACGTGTTATGAAGGTCGCGTGGTGCGGTTTTAATAGAGGAGACATTATGTATCATTATCTATAGTCGGTGGCAATTCAAACCGACAATTTAGGGAAACCATTCCTCCTTAGTTTGACTGTGCTGAATGAATCCTAATAAAAGTAATCTATAAACTTGAATATAAATTGGTTTTAAACACTAGTAATCGATATTCCGTGCAATGAAATTCTATATTCAAATTCTGTATTTCAACCAAATAAATAAATAAATGTTTGAACTCATGGATATCTTTCTACTGCGGTAGGACGCATAGGAACACATATAGTGTCATATACCGGCGATGAGGTTCTCTTGGCATTTGTTCTGCGTACTGTCAACCTTGAATGATCTTCATTGTAGCTGCAGTGTGATGTACCTGTTGCTATACAAGTAGTCCTCACTTTACGATCTATCTGCTTAACAACCACTCGCACTTACGAATTTCGGGTCGAAACACGATGGTCCGCTGGGTTCAAGTTAAAGCCTTTCCTGATCTATCTCTCGGAAAACCCACGTGCATCAAAGAACGCTAGTAAAAACCGTCTGCCCGTTTATTATCGTGCAAATAAAAAGAATGGATGACGCAACCCTCGTTTGAAGATTGGTTTTAAACTGCTTCATGCCTTTAGTTCAGCATTATTATTTAGAAAAGGGAGTTCCTTTTAAAATTATTCTCTTGATTGATAATGCTCAAGGCCACCCCCCTCATCTTTATGATCTACACCAAGACGTAAAGGGAATGTATTTTCCTCAAAACATAACTACTGTCGTTCAGCCAATGGAGCAGGGCGCTGTGGCTACGTTCAAAGTGTTTTACTCGCGCACGACTTTTTCTCAAGTTGTAGCAGAAACAGTAAATGATGCAGTAACTCTTTGTGATGTTTGGAAATCTTACAGAATTTTAGATTGCATTAAAAAGATTAATTCGACGTGGGACGAAGATACAGATACGAAGTACGCAAGGCATATGGAAAAAATGCTTTAAAAGTTTCTAGAACTATATCGTATCGTTTGACAAACTGTTTCTTGAACAAACTGATGTATTTCAAGGAATTATAAGTCTTGCTAATGCCCTTAATTTAGTTCTGAAATGGAAGACATATTGAATTAGTGGATTATGCCGATGGAGAGCTAACAAATGAGGATATAATAGATGTAGAAGCCCTTCAGCATTTAGAAGAGGAAGAAGGGCAAAGAACTGAAGAAGTGCAAAAGAAGTTCACGGTACATGGGTTAGCTGGTGTGTTCTCCAAAATTAATGCTGCTATGTTGGAACGGATATGGATTCAAATACTGAACGTTTCAATAAAGTTGAACGAGGGATGAGTGAACTTTTAAAGTGCTATAGAGAAATTTATGAAGAAAAAAT
Source organism: Araneus ventricosus (assembly GCA_013235015.1). Taxonomy (NCBI): domain Eukaryota; kingdom Metazoa; phylum Arthropoda; class Arachnida; order Araneae; family Araneidae; genus Araneus; species Araneus ventricosus. Next base: position 42,948 of record BGPR01003852.1, read on the forward strand.
ATTACAAAGCAAATCACACTTCTTTCGACGAGTTTCTTTTCGACTGTTACATCCAGTACCTCCGCCCATGAAGGTACAATTCTTGTTTCATCGTCATTATCTCCCTTATCTGGACCCTCTACAGCTCCAGATAACCAAATAAAAAGTGATATTGATTTAATCTTTGCATGCTACGAATAGTTTATTCGGCATTTAATAGATACTTGTAATTTGTGCAGTTTCATTATAAGGTTGTAAGAGGATTTTTCTTAGGGCATGGGATTGTAAAGTACATTCAAGAATAAAATTGTCTAATAATCATCATAATTACAACATATAACGGAAATTTTGTAGCAGTTTTAGGTTAAATTTTATAAAAACATTATCAAACTGTTAATTCCACAGCCAATTATTTAACAGAGAAAGACTTCAATGAAGATTTGATCACTTCGATAAAGACTGTTCAATTATTCTTTGCAAACTTAACTTTCTAAGCTTTACTGATTATCTGAAATAATAACTACATTTATGACCCCAGTGTGTTAGTTTCAGACACTGATTTCTGTAAAAAAATCAGCTAATAAGGAGTTGCATCGAAACTCACAAATATTACGAAACCCTAAACGTGCATAACAAAAATATTATTTAGCTCTTCCTTTAGCATATTCGTAAAATTTATTTTACACAGTATAATTCAATTTAGTTCTATTCTTAAATACTTGCAAATGTATTTTATCCTTATTAAAATATGTTTTTCTGGAAATAGCCAATGTTCTGTAAAAGATAAAGTTGCCTCAAATGATGGAGTAAATTATATTAAATTGTTATAGTAAATTATATTATATTAATTGACCATCACATTGTCAGAAAACTGAGATACCCCTTCCTGCCGTAGAATCCGGGAAATTGAATGGCGATCGCTGCAACAGCTCGATACTGAGGTCAGAATTCTAAAGGTCATAACCGGCCATGGTTGAAACCCTCACGAAGGAGGTACGTATCATCATCGGCGGAGGGAACTCAAACCCACACCATTACTACACCCCAGGAGAAGAGAGAACCCGCCTACTTATCCGGCAGCTTTTCATACTTTAATAACTCTGAAATATTTCTTTTACTTCTTACAAGAAACATTCCGAAAATCAATTTGCAAGTCTTTCCGATTACAACCAACTGCCATTTATATAATTTTTGATTCTCTGAATAAAGTAATTAAAGAGATATTTTAAATATAAGCTTACATACGATAAACATGAAAATGTTTCTATCGTTAGAATTTGTATTTTCTCAAAAGAATCATTAGACTTCTGTAACTCATTAGAATTTCTATATTCTCAAAATTTAGTAGTTTTTTGTCTCAAAATTCCGTGTAATTTTAACTACCAATTTCACAAATGAATTCAACGATAGATTCGCAAATTAAAAGTGGCCTATGGATGGACCAACACTTTTTCCTCTAAATAAATAATTTACAAATGAAAATCTGTTAATTCCAGGATATTCATTTACCCTTAACTGATATCCTTCAAGTTCCTTGTTTTGTGGGCTGTTAAATATTACACTCTCTTTCAATTCGATTCGTTTCTGAGAATTTGGTCCTCAGATTTATGCAGCTCATTTCATCGGGACTATCTTGCAAGAGTCGCCCATTTACATACCAGAAGAAAATTAATATCGTCTCATCTTCCTTCATTACTCAACATCTCCCTCCTACTTACACAAGAAGGTTAATTGTATTTCTCTTGTTACCATCCAAAGAGATCTGCTGATTTTAAATTCCACACATTCCTGTTAAAATGGATCAATTATTTTCCTAATCATTCATAACGAATCTTCTCCTGTCATTATTAAGATTCGAGTAGTTTAGAATAGTTGTCTTGTTCATCCTCTGGCACAATGCTCCTGTTTCCTTCATTTTGTATTTTAGTAATGGAACATACTTCTGAAATAGCTTAGTAAAATAAATGAATGTTGTTCTGCAGAAGGGTGAGTCGGCACCTGTGTTATTCATTTTAAAGGCCCGGTTCATATTTAGAGTTATAATTAATCAAATTATGTTCAGCATGAAATCTATTACGTTACTTTGAGTTGTAGGTGGTGGAATTTGTTTCCCTATTTTGTTACTAAAGATGAAATGTTTTGAACAGTGATGTCTAATTGTATAATTAATGAAATATTTATGTAAATATATATTATTTTTTTTCATTTTTTTATTTTCTCCTATTTCAATTACTCTCTTTTTTGTTAATTACAATTCAATTTAAGGGTATTTTTTTGGTTTCTACAGCTATGAAAATTTGTGAATAAACTAATATAAAGAATTACTATCATTTGGAAAGGCTTACTCAATCCAAACCGTCTTTATTAATTAATTTAATTGAAAAACGTAATAAATGTGTAAAATTTTTCTCTTACTAAAATCTATTTCATTTTTAAAATATTAGATAATATTTTAAAATCTCATAACACTTATGAATATTGAAAAACTATCATTCATAACATTTCACAATTCTTTATTTATTCAATTTACAAAAACAACTTTCTCCAAACATTTCTGAATTTCTTGAAAATTCTAAATAAAAAAAAACAGAAGAAGGATTAATACCATTGTGCATTTATATAAAAAAAATAATAACACCCTTTACATTTAAAGTCTCGTCGAAATTAATGTTCCTTGATATTTCATAGTGAATAAAAAATAATTCAATAACTTTCAAGCTCAGCAATCTTGTAATAGATTGCTTTCCATTTTTAATTTTCTAAAAACACAGCCTTAGTCTATGCTTATCAAAGGAAATGTTTCTGTGCGCGTGTGTGTCCGTGATGTCCAGACGAATCTATCGCACTTACAGCCATGAAATTTGGCACATAGGTAGTCTTAATGGTAACTCAATGCACCTCGAAGCTGTAATTTTAAAATTTAATCTAGAAAATATTTTATTTAATATTTTGTGTTGTTTTTGGTAGTTTTTTGCTCTTATTTCTCAGTAACATTGGTTTTGATAATCGTAGGACAAAATATTGATACACCATCGGAAAGAACAAACAATTTTCTTTCTAATGAAATTAGTTTTGAATCTCTAACGTAATTTACTGAATTTTGAGAAATTTTTGAAAAATAGTCCCTTTTTATTAATTTTTTATTTGGATTCCTTAAAATTATTGCATCCGACGTTCTAATAACGCTATAAATTTCAATTTTTTTTCCGATTATAACTGGAACGTTTCTGTCGGATTTAAAACAAGAACCATTAAAATACCCTTTTCCGATTTTCTTAAATTAATTTTTCCCTGATCAGTTGAAACAGTTTTTTTTGCTAGCTTTCTTCTCAGCGAGACATTCATCGGAGCGCCATTCTCCGTTCCCAGAATGCATTGTTGCAATTTCATTGGCTGGCGGCGAAGAAAGCAGGACGTCATAACCTTTTCTTTAACTGAATGACTCAATAATTATTTTCGGCTGTGTCTTAACAGGTTTCTTTGTGTCGCATATTCCCCTTGCTGTCTACTAATGATTTTCACGTTGCATTTTTTAAATATTATTTTGTATTAACGTACTCGGTACTGTTTTCCTAAAAATCAATAATGTGTATCATTAGTTTTTATTTTGTTTTCAAAACTTTTTCGTGTCATTGTAGGCGTTTTGCTTTCTTTCTTTTTCATTTTGTTGAAGTCCTGATTCCACGGGCAACGCTGTGCGCGTATTGCTAGTGCTTAATATTTAACAAATAATTGAATAATTTTTAAGGAATTTCTAGATCTTGTATTTCCATGTCAGATCATTAATATCAATAGTGTTATGGATATTTATCTTGATATATACCATATTGGTTTTAGCGTAGTTGTATTAAATATCTAACGAAAGTGTCTTTAATTCAAGGTCGAGGGCACATATTTTTTTCGCATTCGATTAGCGCAATTAAATGGAAATGCTACTCAAACAATAACGAAACGAAGTTTATAAAGACTTAAGAAATAGTTCATTGCTTGAGCTATTCCATGAGGAATAATGATCCTAACTACAGAAGTTTTTCTTATTTTTAATTTTTGTACGATTCCTTACTAAACAGCAGTAAGGCGAGGTAAGAACTCTCTTAGAACTTGGAAGTTTCTCCTCCATTTTCGAAGAGTCCATTACAAACTGAAAGCCAACAAAGAATATTATAGCACTGAAAGAAACTTTACAAATATATTTTTGTCTTGCTTTATTTTTACACTGAGGAAAACAATTTATAATTTGTTCACTTGTTAACTTCATGTAAGCTTCTAGTATGGGCTATTTCAATTTTATCAACTTTGACTGTTACAAGTCTTGTTTCTTTCTGGGCTACTATATATATACTATATATATATAAACTATATATATATATATATAGTTTTAAAAACGCTTCTTAACTTTTAAATCATAAAATTATTTATACTTAAGCTCTAGTATAAGTGTAACTGCCACTTTAACTGGAAGAAGTATTCGTCTGGCTGTAGAATTCGAGCCTTTCACTTTTCGAAACTAGTGTATAAAACTCGCCGTGATGTTGTAGCCTTCCTTTTTCATTATGTAATTCCTTTCCGTTAACACGCTGCCTTTGCGCGTAAGTTTCATTTATGGCCATGGAGCGGAATTTACTTTTATCCAAAGACGTTGAAAAGTCGATTTTCGGCCAAAATTCCCATTTTTAAATTTTTGATGATTTGAATAGTTCATTCATTTACCTTTCTAAAACATATTTACTTTTGTCGGTACGTTAATTAGAAGATGACATATTAATTGTTTTATAACAAACCGAAAACCGGAAGTGGGCGTTTAATTAACCGGAAGTTGTCATTTAAAGGACAGAATCCTGTCAAAAATTCTTTTAAACTACATTTTTTCAAGTTAATATGATGTTAGTATATTTTTAGGAATTTTTTTTAAAGTTTAGATACTTAATTTAAGCGCGTGGCAGAACTAAAATTTGATTTTTCTCAAAATTAGATGTTTTGCATAATTTTCACACTTCAAACATGATAACTCAAGATATTATCGTTCGATTGTTCTGAAATTTTGTGAACACTTTCTTCATATGTGTCTCTAGTGAATGTACTAGAATAACGTATATTGTCACAATATTTTTTTAATTATGGTCTTTTATCTGAAAAATGACATGAAAAATTTACTGAAAATCTTATAATGATTGTTCGATTAGCTCTAAAATTTTGTATTTAAACAAAGAATGTTAAGATTCTAGCACAAGCACTGGTCCATAGTATGCAGTTTATTTTAGTATTAGTTTTATTTGAATTATTACAAAAGTTTGACCTCTAGCATGTTTGAAGTTTTGGGGAATTTCCTCTAAAAAGCAGCAGAAATTCAAGATTTTTGTAAATTTATAATAATTTATACTCAAAAATCATACTCTAATATTAATCTTTATTAAATTCGAATCTAAAAAACATATTTTGGTATTTCTATTTCACAATTTTAGAAAAAAGTGCTCCGAACGTGTTCGGATACCTTAAAGATATTATTATAACAGTTAATTTCATATAATCTGTGTGTGTTACTGTGAAAGTCTGAAAACCGGCAAATGTCGACAAGTGCCGGAGAATGTTAAGTTTCTCCGGTCGATGAATGTTGAGTGACGACACGCTCCGGCGACTGTGTTTGTGTTTGGTGATTGTCGACATTTACCAGATTCGACCTTTCATCGTAACATATATATGTGGTGCCAGGCTGACGGCAGCCCACATCATTCCGCCACGCCTCTAGCGGATCTAAGGAGAACCCAGTGGTTGACGCTGTGACATCCAGACGGGATGTTCGAAAAAGAACGACGCTTGCTCAACAGACAATCTTAACGACGTAAAGATGTGTAACTTTGCAGCTACAGTTGATTGTGTTCTTGTTTTCTGTACATAGTTAATTTCATTTAATTTTAATTCATATCTAATCATTGCATTTATTAAGCCATTTAACTGTAATTAGAAATCATCATTAAATCTTTTCATTGAAAGAAGCAGTGTTTTGTTGGCCATCCCTGACACCCACAATTCAGAAGTGGGATGAAACGCAAAAATTTTTGACGATTGACTCAGACTGTGAAAATTCAGTGAACTGAAGAACTGTGACTTTGTGACAAATAAAAACTTTGTGACAAAAAAAACTGTGAAAGTGGACATTGTTGATTATTTACGTAACCGGATTATATCATTTCTTCTGAAAGGGGTAAGTAGCATTCATTTTGTTAAAATGACTACTTTAAATGATATTCAAGAAATTAGCACTGCATTGAAGAATTGTAAAACAGAAAAAATAAAGATTTTGCATAAATTCCTTTTCGGTTCTCTTGGCGATAGATCAAATCGAAAGAGAATACGAGAATTTATTGGATTTGATTTTCAAGTCGAAAGTGACGAATTTAAAGAAAAGTTAGGAAGTGTAGATGAATTATTTTCGCTGAACGAACTCATTACGATATGTAATATTTTAAATATTTCATTTGATGGCTCAAAGCCGGAAGTATCAAAAAGAATTCTTTCTTTCTTGTGTAACCTTGAAGCGTTAGCTGAAACTTCGCGGGCAGATATAGATGACTCAGACAATGACGAAGAAACGACGAATGATTTCGAAAAAGAAAATAAAAAAAGCGATTCTCTCGAAGGTGAAAGTTCAAATAAAAGAGATTCTTCCATGCAGTGTGAAGCGCAGTGTAATATGCAGTGTTGTGATATGCAGTGTGAAGCGCAGTGTAATATGCAGTGTGATGCAAATAAAATTTATGACATGCAATTTGTTGATAAGTATAAAAGCTGTCGTTCAGAATACTGTTATAAATTATTCCGATATCGAAAGTGCTATTTCTAAATTTAATGCAGAATCGCATGAAAATATAGCTAATTGGTTAGATCACTTTGAAAACATTTCCCAATTGTTTAGTCTGTCAGACTTACAAAAGTTTATCTTTGCTAAAAGGTCGCTTGGCGGAACTGCCGCTCTTTTTGTAAGAACGGAACCACAAATTAATTCGTGGCAAAAATTGAAACAAGCGTTGATCGATGAATTTTCTTTTGAGATAAATTCAGCTCATTTGCATGAACTCTTGAGTAAAAGAAAAATGAGGGATTCTGAATCCGCTCCAGAATACTTTTTAAAAATGAAAGAATTGTGCAGTTCTGGTAAAATTGAAGATGCCGCTTTAATGTATTATGTGATTAAAGGTATCAATGATAGGCAAGAAAACAAAACAGTTTTGTACGGATGTAAGACTTTATTTGAATTTAAAGAAAAACTTAAAGTTTATGAAGTAATAAAGAGTGATTACGCGAAAAGTAAAGGCTGTTTCGATAAAACCAAAGCAAGATATGATTCCAATCCTAGATTTAATTCTTTTGATAAATTAAAACCGAAACAAGTGCATGATGATAGATTCAACTCTAAAAACGAAAGTGCAAATAAAGTAAAATCAAGTGGTGGATTTGAAAGAATGAAGTATAATAATTTTGACAGTCGCAAGAGTAAATTCTGTTTTAACTGTGGTGACCCAAATCATATCTCACGATTCTGTGTACATAAGGATAAAGGATTTAAATGTTTTGAATGTAAAGCCTTCGGACATAAAGCTTCAGAATGTGAAAAAACGAAGTCTAAACCAGAAGTAGCCACCTTGGACGTTAAATTCAAACCAAGGCTTGACAATAAAGTAACAATTGAAGATATAAGCGTTAATTCACTTATCGATACTGGAAGTCAAGCGACGTTGCTTCGTAAACCAGTGTTTGATAAATTAAATATGTGTAAATTGTACCCATTGAATCTCTCTTTAAGTGGATTTGGTAAATGCAAAGTAAACCCATTAGGTTATTTTAAGGGTAACATTAAAATTGATGATTTCAAGTGTAATGCAGATATATATGTTGTAGAAAATAATGTTATGCCTTATGATGTGATTGTTGGTATGAATGTATTGATGCAAGGTGAGAGAGTAATTAATGAAGATGGAATTGTGATTAAAGAAAAATTTCAGCGTATAGAGGAAGTTGACTCATTATCCGTCCTACCAATTGATGTAACCCCTAACGAAGTTGAACTAAACATTGGACCTGACGTTCCAAATATTTTTAAAGATAAGTTACAGCAATCAATTTTAAATTACGTACCGCACAAAACTAAAACAACAAATGTTGAATTGAACATTTTGGTAAAAAGTAATGAACCTATTTCCCATCAGCCTCGTAGATTGCCATTTTCAGAGAAAAAAATTGTCCAAACCCAAGTAGCTGAATGGTTATAACAAGGTATTGTAGAACCATGTTCTTCAGAATACAGTAGTCCAGTGGTAATCGTCCGAAAGAAAGATGGAACCCCTCGAGTTTGCATTGATTATAGGAAATTAAATAAAGTCGTTGTAAAGGATAGATTTCCCCTCCCATTAATCGAGGATATTTTAGACAGATTGCAAGGATCACGCGTCTTCAGTACTATTGATCTTAAGAATGCATTCTTCCATGTTGATGTAAACAAAGATAGTAGAAAATATACCTCTTTCGTCACCCATGAAGGCCAATATCAATTTCTTAAAGTCCCTTTTGGATTATGTAATTCTCCAGCCGCGTTTCAAAGGTACATTAACACTATTTTTCGACCTTTAATTAATGATGGTATTGTTCTCCCATACTTGGATGGCATCATCATTTTATCTTCCTCATTTGAAGAAGGAATTGAACGAGTCGAACGTATGCTAAGCATTGCTAGTGAATATGGACTAGAGATCAACTTTAACAAATCTCCTTTTTTGAAGAAGCGCATTGAATTCTTGGGCCATGTCGTTGAAGATGGGAAAATCTTCCCCTCTACTCTAAAAACTAAAGCTGTCCTTAATTTTCCGGAACCAGCTAATCTAAAACAAATTCATAGTTTCTTAGGACTCACCGGATATTTTCGAAAGTTTATCCCAAAATACTCCACTATTGCCACACCATTAAGTGATCTCTTGAAGAAAGACCGCAAGTTTAAATTTGGTGAAGAGGAAAGAATCTCATTTAATCAGTTAAAATTAATGTTAGCTGAAAAACCTGTATTAAGAATTTATAACCCTAATTACGAAACTGAATTGCACTGAACGCTAGCTTAGAGGGATACGGAGCTATTTTAATGCAGAAATCCCCTGATGATAAAAACTTCCATCCTACCTATTACATGAGTAAGAAAACAACAGACGCCGAGAAGAAATATTCTAGTTATGAACTTGAGGCTCTTGCTGTGATAGAGACAGTAAAGAAATTTCGTGTTTACCTATTAGGAATTCCTTTCAAAATTGTAACAGACTGTTCCGCGCTCGAAAAAACTATGCAAAAAAAGACTTTGTTACTCGCGTTGCACGTTGGGCTTTATTGCTGGAAGAATTCGATTACGTCATTGAGCATCGTTCTGGTACACGGATGACTCATGTTGATGCCCTAAGTAGATCTCCCATAAACATATTTTGTATCTCATTTGATAACATCTTACCGAGATTAAAATCAGCTCAAGATAGTGACAATGAAGTAAAAGCAATAAAAGAATTATTAAGAATTTCTGCTTACGAAGACTGTTGTGATCCAAACGGAATTTTGTATAAATTTGTTGAGGGTAAAGAATTAGTAGTTGTGCCTGACAATATGCAAACCGAAATTATAAGAAATGCACATGAAAGAGGACATACTGGAGTTAAATACACCGAGAAACACCTTCAAGATTATTATTACATCCCCAAACTTAGACAAAAAGTAGAGAAGATCATATCCAACTGCGTACATTGTATCTGATAAATCAGAAAAGAGGAAAGAAGGAGGGTCTTCTGCACCCGTTACAAAAAGAAGACACGCCGTTGCACACGCATCATATCGATCATCTTGGACCTTTGGAGAGTACGAATAAAAATTATAAATATGTTTTGGCAATCATCGACGCATTTACTAAATTTGTATGGATTTATCCTACAAAAAGCACAACATCAGCTGAAGTGATAGCAAAGTTGGAAATTCAAAAAGCTGTGTTTGGAAGCCCTTTCCAAATAATCTCTGATAGAGGTAAGCTTTTACCTCTGGTGATTTTGCCGATTATTGTGCCAAAGAAGAAATAAAACATCATGCAATTACGACTGGCTTGCCAAGAGCCAATGGACAGATTGAACGTATCAACCAGACCATCATATCAGTTCTTTCAAAATTATCCCTGGAAAATCCAAACAAGTGGTATAAGTTCACAAATGAACTACAGCAAACGATAAATTCCACCTATCAACGAAGTATCGACACCACACCTTTCGAATTGCTTTTTGGTACAAAGATGAATACTGGAGGCTTAGATAAGCTCAAAGAAATGGTCGAAGCTGAATTCCAAGCCAATTTTGAAGCTCAAAGAGAAGAACTAAGAAAGCATGCGAAGCAGCAATTCTTCAAGATTCAAGAAGAAAACCGGAAAACGTATAATTTAAGAAGACGAGAACCAAAACCCTACAGAGTTGGAGATCTTGTTGCCATCAAAAGAACTCAGTTTGGACCACACCTGAAACTTAAGCCGAAGTATTTTGGACCCTACAGTATCATGAGAGCAAAAGGAGGAAATACCTACGACGTTATCAAAGAGGGAAACCACGAAGGACCCAATTTTACGACAACTTGTGCTGAATACTTGAAACCCTGGAACACGATGACGGAACTTTAATATCATGAACTATTTTTTTCTTTTTCAGAACTTTGTAATCTTCGATTTCTGCTGTGTTTCTTTTTCTTTCTGTTTTGTTTGTATAATTGCAGTGTCGTCTGGAGGACCAGCCGAATCCAGGAAGGCCGAGATTGTGGTGCCAGGCTGACGGCAGCCCACATCATTCCCGCCGCGCCTCTAGCGGATCTAAGGAGAACCCAGTGGTTGATGCTGTGACATCCAGACGGGATGTTCGAAAAAGAACGACGCTTGCTCAACAGACAATCTTAACGACGTAAAGATGTGTAACTTTGCAGCTACAGTTGATTGTGTTCTTGTTTTCTGTACATAGTTAATTTCATTTAATTTTAATTCATATCTAATCATTGCATTTATTAAGCCATTTAACTGTAATTAGAAATCATCATTAAATCTTTTCATTGAAAGAAGCAGTGTTTTGTTGGCCATCCCTGACACCCACATATATAAGGTTTTGACGTGAACTGAATTTGACTCAATTTTTAATAAGCTAAAAATGATATCGGTTGTCTTGAATCAACGAAGATACACATATTTATTCTCTAAACTCATTTTATAAATGTGAGCAAATCTTTCTGGCTCGTCTTTGTACCCTAAGTTATTTATTTTTTTGTAGATAAAAGCAGCACTTCCTTCCAAATGTAATGTATTTCTATCATGAGCATTTACCCTCCTTCATATCCATGATAAACACCTGTTAAATGCTTTTCTTTTAAGTCATTTAAGTAATTCTGGAAAGGAAAGTTGTCACATCTTTCAAAGTTATTTTTTAAATATTTAATTAAACAGAAAATAAAGTTTCACTCATAAAGTTGTCATTGTAGAACATGTTTTATTTTTTATTCGAATGAATTATGTGTTTTTGTAGATTCGTGCTATTTTAGAAATAGAAAATCAATCTGGTACTTGAAAACTCTGAATCTTGATTTCATATTAATGATTTCTTATGGAATAATTATTCCTGTTACAAAAAATTTAAAATATTTTTCAGTAACATTCTAAACACATTCTGTTTATATTTAATTAACTTGAATGACTAGAAGCAGGAAATTTTGCCTAGAACATTCCTTAATGCTATAATTAAAATCCTGAGATTGTTGCCTGCTGCAAAACTCAGGCTACCGCATTTTCCCTTATTATAAGGAAAAATAATTCTCAGATATACCTAATAGTTTGTTCCCTCTAAAAGATTTCATAGAATGATTTAAGGGAGTTAAACAAGATAGATAATTTTTCAATTTAGCTACTCAAACTGAAAAAAAAAATGTTTCCTCAATCTCTGCACAAAGCAGCAAACAATGTCTCAGCATCTTCTCTGTAGAAGGCTCCAAACTTCATATCTCCAAATGGTGTGGTTATGCCTATGTTCTAAGCGAAAGCACTTCTTTGCATTACATTTAAAACTGCTGCCCTAGGTAAGAAATAGCTTCTCTTATATTTCTGTCTGAAAAGAAGAAGATACATTATAGTCTTTTCTTTCGAGTGACTAGTGAGGGATTACGTATATATCATTTAAGTGTCAGAGAGAGAATTCATTCTAAAATAACATCTTAATAAATTAGGAAGAAGTGCCAAATAGATAATTTTTCTGTTCCTATTTAAGTTTGTTTAAACTCTCTGGGCGATTTTTTTCTTGGGTTTCTGGGTAAAGTTTCTCGCTAAGAATGGAAGCATAAGAAAGTAATGCGTTTAGGTCCAATCAGTGAGCTTTTCTTTGAAAATTACTAACAAGAACACAGCCACAGTCTGTTGAAGGAAGATGACACTTGCAGGAAGAAAATCGTTATTACTGATGAAAAAATAGTCGCTCTCCCGCATTGTTGTTCATCGCTATTAAATTGAAATTTTTGTTATAGTTTTTATTTAATTTTTAACCTTTTCTTTTGATATGTTTAAATGTTGTTGTGTCGAAAATGTTTAAATCTTTTTGCAGACTGTGCATCAGGGTGTGTTACAGTTATATGGAGTAATAAGAAAATTCCGATTTGTATCCGGCACAGCAAGAAAGAGTGCCAAATGGTTTGTATAGCTCACATATAAAATTTGGTTTGAATGGGATATCATCTTCTACCTCTAGATTGATTAAATTTAGATAATACAAATTTTGAAAGATACTTCTTTTTGATTAATTGCTGCAACTGGGCTAAAAAGATTTAAAATGTGTGTCTATAAAACAGATTGAAATTGCAGGTGTAATATTTACTTCTTTTTAAAAGATTGTCCAAAAATTACATTTTCATTATTACAATAATATTTCAATTGTACGAATATTCTTCTTGCTACCAAATTTCGGTCTGGCTTTTCGACAAACCCTTCTCCCTCAGATTTTTTACAAATGCAGCTGAAGCATTTTGTCACAGTCGTGGATGCCCTTTCAACCGCTTGTGTGATAGGGAAGGTGTAATAAAGACAATTCTCTGCATGCATTTTGGTCGGCAAATAGTCGGATGTCTTCGTCAGGTATGGATTTCAATATTGGTGGATGAAATATATTCTCGAATTAGTAAATAAAACAGGTGAACGATGAGGCATCAAGTTTTACGGTAGGAAGTTGAAACAATCGAGTCTCTTTTTCCTGAATGCGATGGGCTACCAGTTCATGGATGTGCGGCTCAGAGTTGGTCAACATTGCGGTCAATATATTTTCAGGATGAGTGAAGTAATTGTTTCTTAAATTACGGGATAATTTTTGGCTTTCAAAATATCTAAATGCAACGATGAATTTGAACAGGTTCTTTGCTCTTTCTTTACATTAAGGAAGAATTTTGTTTGCAATTCAGGTCGATACGTAAACTTCGGCGAAAAATTACGAAAATATCAGAAATAGATTAAACCGAAACTTAAAATTCGATTAGCACGAGTTAGTCATCGAGCATGATGACTGGATATTTGTTTATTGATTCCTTAGGAAATATGCCTGTTGAAACCTCTTATATTACTGTATACAAATATGTTCGGTCTGTACTAAGGCATAGAACAGAAAACTCAGATAACCCTTTTGGGATCCGATGAAATGTGTGCAAAATGGCACACATTTCTGGATCTTTGCAGATGCTTCCTGAAACTGTCTTGAGTCCCGATGTGTTTTCATAAATCTGTATAAACAAGCATCGGAAGGGTAATTAGTTCATGTGCAGTAGACAGATAAATACACTGTAATGGTTTATCTAACCTTTTTACAAGTAGACGTACGACATCTCCATATTTACCAACGTTCACGTTACTTTCATTACACCCAACTGCTTCCGAAGACATCTTTGATTCCAGGAAAAAATCAGTGATGATTGTTCCTGTATTTACATGTGCCAAAAGCTGTTGAAATATAGTCCAAGATCTTCGACTATGGTTCAGTTATCAGTAAAAAGTGCTTTTCATGAATGCTACGTTGATACATTTTCACGTCCTTCTCTCTTAATGCTATAATTCAAGTTTTATCTTTCCTTCTATCGAAGTATCAAGCAAGTATTTGTAGGACTTTGTCTTCTTCCGCGGCAAATTTCAATACTATCTTGCGTTTCATTCGAAGCTTATTTTTGTCAATTTCTTAAGTAGAATTGTGACTGCAGAAATAATACCTGCCCCATCCCTATCTGATATTCCCTATTTATCAAATGTTCTTGAAAGTAAATAGTAATGCACCTCGTTGTTTGTAGCAGTAATCCAATCGACAGGAGACGCCGACGTTATATCTTGTGACTGGAATACATTGTAACTGTTCTATTGAATAGATTCAGAAGAAGTCGACACATAAAGCTTCTCTGTGCTTCCTTTTTGTGGCTGGAACTATAATTTTTGTCTTAGTATTTTCGTTTTCAAAATGTTCGTTATTTTATTCGTTGTAACCATATATACGGTTCCGATAACCATTCTTCTTGTGATTCATTGGTCTATTAGGAAGCTTTTCTCTCTGGCAGGTTTTGTTTTTCTGTGTGTGTCTGGTACAAATGCACTCAGTGATTTTCTAATATTTCCAGGATGTAATGTCAAACAAAACTTTATTGGTACGGCGAAAATCTTAGAATCTCTTCTTCGACATTTTAGCGCAAGATTTCAAGAGACATTTGTATTTCAGATGATGCGTCTTCAACGCCACATTCAATCCCTTAAGTTGGACAGTAGGAATGGAGGGTCTTGATCATATTTCTTTGCTTTCTTCCACCATAATGTCCTCCATTTCTTTACATTGGGTTCTTTATTTATTTTATTATCGCGGTTCTTTTATGCCGATTCAACTCATAGAATTTCATATCTTCGTAGATCCACATCAAGTCTCTTCTTCCACTCGACCTACACCTCAAACCTGCAATCATGTCGCATTGCCTTCCATATACGAAGAAACTGATGTTTATTGGTTGGAACCTTAATTGGAATTTATCTCGGAAAAAAAACCGTCGAAACTTTGATATCAATCCGTAGGCAATTAGACTTATCAGAATGTAATAATCTGTCACATGTGTTACTTGAGAGCATTTAACACTTTTTTTATTGTTGTCCCTCAATTAAAAGGAGAAAAAAATTTAAATGACCCATTCTACTGTGCAAAACTTTTTCTTCAGAACTTTCATTTTTGTGTCATGTTCATCCAATTGCGGCAATAAGAAAAGGGGCAGCATATTACTTTTTGGAGGTCCCAGCGTTTTTAATAACTGAATTGCTTACAGCACTCATCCCTTACAGATATGAAATTAAGAAGATAAAATGTTACATGTAGGCAATTTTCATCAATATTTAGGCATTTATGTTACGGTTAACATAAAAAAATTGTATTTTTTATTAAATTGAAAGGGAATTTTTTTAGACTTTTGGAGTCTGTGGTGTTTTACAACAAAAGCTATATATGCTACTGTGTCTAATTCTTGAACAAATGGGCAGAGTGACCTGGTGTTAATTACTCGACTTTGGAAGTTGCAATCAAATTCCAAACTTGGAAGTTCCGATGATCCACTGTGTATGTCTATGAATGTGCACGTCAAATTCTTACATCGAGGGTCAAATATCCTCCTGCTGGTCGGGAAGTTTTGGGAGATGGGTGCCGGTTTCGATGACATTCGTCTTTGTCATCTGAACAAGTTCATAATTACGATGTCTGTTTCAAAAAAAGTTCTCGTATTGTGTTGCTTCAAAACACAACGTTAGTTTGATAAATCTATACTAAAATTTCTAGAATATATACAAAAATGTATACGGATGTCCATGAGTTTTGTCAACCAATTGTAATTCATTAAAAATTCAAGGTATAACTCACTTCTGTATTTCAATAGAGGTATAATTCAATTCTAAATTTCCCAGCGTAATAAAAGAACTAACTGTTTCTTCAGACATAGGAAATATATTTTTCCTCGAATGTGAAAAAGAGACATTAATATGCGTTAGTTTTTCAAGCATGTGTTCTTACAGTTTCTAAAAATGTCCTTAGTTTAAACATTTAATAATGAAGAACATATTCAGATTTATCTTATTCTGAGAAGGTTTAAGAACATTTTTATTTTACATCTGAGGACGAACAGCCACATTACACCAAGCATAACAAGCACGGAGTATATCCGTACACGGATCATAGCGATAGCTCACAGCAGTACACAGAACATAGCATAACGATCTTAAAATGCAGAGCACATGTATTTCATTATATGAATCGACTGATTTTAAAAGGGGACTTCTGACATTTTTGAAATTTTACAGGAGGAGAAAAAAACAAATAGGTTCTAAACAACATCGAAATTAGGGTCCAGGATGTCTCTAATGCGTTTCGCAGAAGAAAAAGAACCTATTGACGACAACCAAAAAAATATCACAATTATTAATCTTTGCAAAAATGCAAATTCAAATTTTGCAGAAGTCCCATTTTAGCATTAAATAGTATAAGCGTTTCAGAATTTTAGTGAATTAATTGTATAAAGCCAGGAATGTCAATGAAAATTAATTAAAATTCAAAATTTATTTATTTGTGAGCAAATGTAAATTTAAAGGCTCAAGATAAAATAGAATTTTTAAGGTATTCGTTTTTAAATGAAATTCAGGTTTAAAAGAGAAAAAAAATTCAGAAATGATTAAAAAGCCTCTAATGTCAACGAAATAAAAAAAAATTAAAAGTTTATCGATTTAGAAATAAATTTAAATTTGAAAAGGTACTGGATTTTAAGTAAAATTCAGATTTTTAAAAAATTCAGAGAAAAACGATTATAAAGTCACAAATATCGATTAAACTCAAATAAAATGCAAAATTTGTTTATTTGCGAATAATTTTTAAAATTAAATACAAATAAACAAAATAAAATGTTAAATTTATTTGCTTTTAAACAAAATTCAGACTTAAATATAAAAATTAATAGTAAAAAAAGTTTGTAAATTAATTTTAGTCCCCTTGAGGGTCACTTGAAGATCATTGTGAAAAGGGATCTCTTGTGAAAAGGGATGGTGTTCTTGTGGAATATATTGTATAGTTTTCCTGAAATCATCCACTTTTCCTAGTCATAATCGT
Source organism: Araneus ventricosus (assembly GCA_013235015.1). NCBI lineage: Eukaryota > Metazoa > Arthropoda > Arachnida > Araneae > Araneidae > Araneus > Araneus ventricosus. The sequence continues at coordinate 60,107 of BGPR01003852.1, forward strand.
GCTCGTGGTCGTCGTAAGATTAGTGGATGGACAATCTTAAATTTATTTTTGTTTATTTTTCTCGGGAGTTAGATCTGGTGTACTTTAAATGAGGAAACAGATTAATTAATTTTCAGAAATTTCACGCATTTTTCCTTGTAATATTTATATTGGCCAGCTGGCGATGAACAGCAAAATTTATGTTAAAAGAATTCCTTCTAACGTCATACAGAAAATTTGATGCTTTACTACTGCTGCGAATGGCAGAATTTAAGGTTTTACGTCAAACGATGCAACTACCTTCATCAAATCGAAAACTCAAAAAAAGGAATTTCGGCCGAGTTTCCATAAGTCCCATTTTAAAATCAAACGGTTCATATGTGACCTTTCACACATACGCAGCATACAACAGCGCCTGCAGAGCCAGCAACCTTCCCAATTACTACTTAGTTACAACATGTGTCAAAGAGAATTTGAAGAAGTTTCCTCGTTTTCTTCCCAATTCTAAATACTTGGAATGATAAATAGTATTTGCCTAATATGTTGGGCCATGGAAAGAACCTAGTCATGTGGAATAAACTTATCTTCTGTGAAAACAAGTTGCATTCTTCCTTAATAATTCTACTGTGCAGTTTCAACTATAACATGAACGGAACAAAATCACTTTCAGTTATTTATTTCCTAAATCCAAGTAATGTGTTTTTGCTCAGGCTTGATGAGAAATACCATAGCATAACATGTGTGTGGTTTTCAAATTACTTTAAAAGTTACAAAAGGAACATTTTTCTTAACTTTCTCCCAAACGTTTACTCGAAATTATAAGCTCAAATATGCTATTTCTTGAATTGACTACTAGATATATTTCGTGGAAGAAGTAGATTAATGTAAGTTTCAATCATGAATTAAACGTTTTGTTTTGAAAAATCATTTGCTCGCTTCCTGAACAAAGGGAATGCTATTCCTGTTTTACACATTAAAATATGGACCAGGAATTATGAACTTACCATTTTTATTCCATTAACTATCGGAAATACCGTGTGTTACATTTCTTAATCCCTTTTATTCATAAACAGAGCTCCGAATAGTAAATATTTTCCAAAAGAGTTTCAGGCATTTTTATCCCATTACATACAAACAAAATAGTTTTGTCTGATGGGAGGCTTTAAATAGTTTAACAAATCAATGGAAATAATATAGTGAAGCTTAAAAATAAAAAGATGTCTTGAACTGCTCTTTTGAAAAGCAGTAAATAAGAAAACTTAGTTGAGACATGTTCGTAAAATATGAATGTATTTCTTTAAATGTAACAGCAGACACGGATTAATTTTATGTCTTTTGTTTAGAAATTTAACTAAATAAAGCTGTTGGAGGGAGAAATGAAGTTGCTAAATAGAAATGAAGTTGCAACTAATAATAATGAAAAAATCATGGAATTCAATTTACTGATCCTTTTCACACTTTGATATAAACTGATTTGAAATGAGTCACATGATTTTCAACAGTAAAATGGTGAAATCGTGAAATTTGATAATTACAATTCTATTTTGTAAAATTTATCGGTGTTTGTTTAACCTACAACAGTAAAACAAACTTCTTTCAGAAATATGTATTATTTACGGATTCTATACATTATTTCAGATTATATGTATTATATATCATATCGATTTTTATTTGTAGAACTATATTTATTATCAATCACAAACCTTGTGATGATTTGTGACTTTAATGGTATCGAGATAAGTAATATAAAATGTTCGTAAGAAAAAGGTTATTTAAAAAACTTTCCAGATATTATGACATATGAAAATGTGTCATATATAATTTTTACAAATTATAGATGACACATTCGTCTTCGATATTTTTTTTAAAATTGATATATGACTTAACCCTCTGACTGCTGAATTTTTTTACACACAATTTAGAAGCACCGTTTGCAAATATGATTAAATATCATTTAACCAGACTAATTGTTATTTATGCGCAAAGCTTTATTAGTATAATATGATTCAACGCTGTGATAGTACTATGGAAACATATAAGCTTTCGAAAATCGCAGGATACAGTAAAAAAAACTACATTATATCCGCGTGAATCGCGGGATAAGCAGTTTTAGGTTTAAATAAGCCTTTTATTCATGCTCCTATTAGTTACATTTTCCTATTTACTTGCGATTATTTATTAATTATCCGATTATCAAATGCTCACTAATAAAATAAAACGTAAATTTGAAATATGCGAGCGTTATAGAATAGATGTCCTAAATTATAATAATTTGTCAGAAGAAAATTTCTTTACAACAAAAGTCCATTACTCTTCACTGGCATCCTTAAAAGCCTAAATACTTTATATTATTGTGTGTATTTGACTCAAATAATTTGACTCGTTTCTTGAGGATTCATGTCTCCACATTTATGTGCCTGATTTTGCAGGGAACCATTTTATCGAAATCCTTGATATCAAAATAAAATTAATTTCCCTTTAGTTTCCTTCATTGTTTAACTACATCTTATTTATACGAAAGTGTAATTATGTTTCTCCTGCCTTGAAATTCACCACGTTGTGGTTCAAATGCATCAATTATTTATCTGCGCATTTTAAACGTAAGATTCTCGTAGTTTATAATTGCGCCTTGCTTGTCGTTTTACACAAGGGTGCTATTTTCCTCATTTTATACTTACTCTGATGGATAGCATTCACTACTTGTACATTGGCTTCATAAAGGAATGAGCGTTATTGGGCAGAGGGATTAGTTAATGACTAATAATTCATTTGAACTACCCATTGGATATTCACGGTTATTATTTAGTGTATGATGTCATTGTATATCCATGCTTATCATTTAGTATATGATGTTGGTGTGGAGACTGAAATCGTGTTTACCGACTCCAGTTTGAATTTATATCTAAAATTCAGCTCCTAATGAAATGAATTCGTAATTTCTACACAATTGTGCATCCTACTTAGTTTAATAAGTAAAATTAATTTAGATTTGACGATTTTAATTCACAAAAGAATTACAAAAAATATTTTATAATAATTTTTTTCACTTATGATACAATAAATAAAAACATTGATCACAATTCCATGACACTTATAACAAATCTTTACATTTTTTCACTTCTTACAATTCAAGACACAATAAAAACATCTTTATATTTATTAAAATATTCAAATTACCTATAAAATATCTTCACATTCTGTTTTGATTTAAAAAGACTCGCGAATTTTCAAACAGCGTTAACATAAAATAATTATGATAACTCTCTTAGTTGATTCATTAGAGTTAAAGGAATTGATACACACCTAGTATAAGAAGCTAATTTCAACATTTTTTAATTTGAAATATATCAAATCATTATTTTAGTTTATTTTCTAATACCGTAATATCAATTACTTTTCCAGACCTTTTTCTATTATATTTCAATAACATCAGTCACAAAATATAGTTTGTATAAAAATACGACAATCATTTATTATTTCTATTTATTAATTAATTCCGATGAAATTCCATTCTATATTTTATATAGGAAATTTATTGAAGAATATTAACCCTTTGAGGACGATGGTCAAGCGGATATGCCAGCTACCGACCGTCACGCCGGCGTGATACCAGCTTTAGTGAAATTAGGTTAAACTCGAAAAAGTGCGCCGGTCCTGAGCAGTAGGGTGGATTGAAAAAAAAATCGATTTTTCGAGTATCGAATTCTAATAGGGCTCAAAAGTTGTGTATTACCATGCAAATCCAAAGAAAAATATGGAAAAATTATTCTTTTAATCTTCAATTCGCGCAAAGAGCTTAAAGTGTCGAAAAAAAGCAAAAACATTTAAAAAATCGTCGAAAAAATCAATTTTTAGAGTATCGAATTCTAATAGGGCGCAAAAGTTGTGTATTACCAGGTTAATCAACAGAAAAATATGGAAAAATTATACATTTAATCTTCAGTTTGCGCAAGAGGCCTAAAGTTCGGAAAATGTTTTTAAAACAACCCATCAAAATTTACTTTTACGCTAAAATTATACAGGCTACAGTTTTTAGATTTTAATAACATCTAAAAATTTCATTTTTATTATTGCGTATTAATGGAAAATTCATTTAAAAATTCTTTCTACAGAGATTGCTATATTAGAGAAACTTTGCTCTCAAGATCCACAATGCCAAAATTTGATAATAAATCTGAATTTAAGACAACGTCCTTGGCTAAATCATCATAATTTAACAGACCCTAATTAGTTGGATAGTGGGTAGGGTGAGGGTGGAACACGAATTGCAGCCACTTCCTTGTGGTGAGTTCTAGGTCATTTCATAAAAAAAAAAAATTCAGAAATGGTAGAAGAGCTGCAAAACGATGTACTCTTATCAAAGGAGAATGTATATAATCACTTACATTAACGAAATGTTGAGACAGATTGCATTTTATAAGTTAAAATACCACGATGAACTTATTTGTTAAACTGTAAAATCTCCATTTTCCACCTAAACTGTAAAACTGTGAGCCTTTTGTACGAATTCAAAATTTAGTGCATGGTATTTAAATATAATTTTTCTGTCATCAGGCAACTAAAATGAAGTACTTAGACACTATTATAAACCAAAATCTGTAGCCTGCAAAATTTTAGCGTAGAGTTAAATATTGTTTTTTTGTCATTTTTCCAAAACTTTAGGCTCTTTGTGCGAACTGAAGATTAAAAGTACAATTTTTTCCATATTTTCCCGTTGATTAGCCTGGTAAAACACACCTTTTGCGCCCTATTAGAATTCGATACTCGAAAAATTGGCTTTTCCGACGATTTTTTAAATATTATTGTTTTATGTCATTTTTTTCTAAACTTTAGGCTCTTTGTGAGAACCGAAGATTAAAAGTATAAATTTTTCCATATTTTTCCATTGATTAGAATTATAATACACAACTTTTAAGCACTAATAGAATTCGATACTCAAAAAATCGATTTTTTTTTTTTCCGACTCACTCTACTGAAGAGCCACTCGCGTTGGGAAACGTCGTCCAGATCGAACCGCACGTTTTCCATGCGGCCGTCCTCAAAGGGCAAAATTCAATCATGTCATCAAAATTAAACTAAGCTGGGTAAATTTTAAATTTTACTCCACCAATTAGCAGCTGTTTCTTGTTTCATTCGTTAGAAGATAATTGAGGAAAAATGAATTAAGTAGTTTTCTGCAAATCATACACCCACAAAAATAGAAAGATGTTTGTTTTTTTATTACTCAAATATTTTAGAACATTTTTATACATTATGATTAATTAAAAGAAATGAAAATAATTAATAAGAGATATATTTAATGTTCTTATAGTACTTTAGAAGTTTCAGTAAATTTTCTTACCATTGAAAATCACGCTACAAGTTCACTTGGTTTATAATTAAAAGGCATGTTTTGTAAGGCGACTTAAATTTTAAGTCGCCATTAATATCTTTTAGATCGAAAATTTTAATTCATCATAATATTTCAAGTTTTCAAACACGCAGGCGTGTTATAGATAAGAATTAAATTGATGCTTGGTTTTTAACTAAAAAGCATGTTTTGTAAAGTTAATTAAATTTTAACTCACCATTAATGTTTTAGATCGAAAATTTTAATCCATCATTTGTTTTCCAAACACGCATGCCTGTTATAGATAAGAATTAAATTTTCTTACAGTTTGAAATTGTGCTTAAAATTCGTGATACTTGGTTTTTACTTAAAAAGTCACCATTAATGTTTTTTAGATCGAAAATTTAATCCATCATATTATTTCAAGTTTTTTAAACACGCAAGCATGTTATAAATAAGAATTAAAACAGCTAAAACTTCTTTAATTTCCATTTGCAGCATTTATCTTTAGCATCCAGTAAGCTGCTAAAGGCATATAGGTTCTATCTCAGACAATTAACATAAACCATGCAGTCAACACAAAACAGATTACCATAGCTTCAATTTGTATATAGTATAAAATAGCAATGAAATTGTCTGTAATGAAATGAACGAGCAAGCATGTTTTCGTTCCACTTACATCGTAATCACTTAATTGATTCAGTTTTGTAAAAAAATGAGATATAAGAAAAGCTGGAATGGAGCGGACTAAACCCACTGGGTTCAGTCAGTACTAGCTATTTATTCTCTGAGGAATAGCGATCGCAACGATCGAAGGATTCTAAATCCCTCGACGCTTCACTACAAAACGGTGATAAACTAGATAAGGAAGATCTCTGAACTCTGGAGTTTCTCCCTGAGGGCTAGAGAAGATCTATTTCAAATTGAAAGGGAATAGGGAATGATATATCTAAAAGGCTTTGGTGTCGAGCGCTGCATTATTTTCCCTTCACGGAAGGAGATTTCAAATTGGTCCAGTTGTTGGCTTTGGTGCCTCTTTCAGAAAAATGGAGCGTTTAACAAGATAAAAAAATTATTTTTGTATCAGGTATATTTTGTAGACTTTGATGGTAGAAGTCTTGTTTCATTCTCAGTTAAATCTCCGTAACGGAATCGAAAATGAGGCTGAAAACTTAATAGATGATAAACAATATTTGGGGAGAGTCACCACATTTGGACTACATGGCCATTTTTTAATATACAGTGATGGAGAAGGAATTTTAATGAAAATCAAGTATTAGAATTTTCTGTAGCTTATTTATCTTGAATACAATGTAATTAAATTATTTATGGCATACACTTTATAACTGTAGAAAGAAAAAAGATTGGAAAAACATTGTGTCATCGGTCCAATTAAGACAACCGCGGTTGCCTAGATTGGACCAGAAATTTCTTTAATCGCAATTAAAGCAAAAATATATTTTTGATTCTCAAATTCACACCATCATACAATACAGATCATTTTATACATTGTATCAATTCATCTTCTTCCTTTCTTTCCTCACAAATGGATACGTATCCTAAGTTTTTCTACTTTTTGAGCCAACATTTAATGCCTTTATTGTTTTTTTCTTTGACTTGTTCCGCTTCCAATTTAAGAGGACTACTAGTGGTGATAAATGCTTCCAGAGAAATTCCTGTTATTTAAGATAATAATCCCATTAATTTAACTCGGCGGTTCCCAAAATTTTTTCACTCCCGTACTCCTTAATTAGTCTTTTTTATTTTCGAGTACCCCTACTGTTATATCCCCCCAACTATCCCTCTCAGTACAAAAATGTTTTTATTAATAACACCAATGGCTTAGGTACCACTTAGGTCATTAGCGTCAAACGACTCTAATGAACTTAATATAATTTGTAGGATTGAATTTTGACTTTGACATTTTATTCCATTTTTTTAAATAGTATTTTTAAGCGTCCAAACAAATGAAAACAGCATTGAAATAATTTCGTATTGTGATGAGAGGTATCAATTACTCAATTACTAGAGATTAATATTCTTCACCCTTTTTTGGTATATCTGTAGTGTGAGTAGGCTTAAAAACTAGTACAATCTTCACTTTCATTTTTAATAAGAATTTGACAAGACAAAATTCTAGAATAATCTTAGGTTTTTGTTTTCTGCCATTATCAAGATTGCTTTCGCGTACCCCTAACTAGTCTCTCACGTACCCCAGGGGTACGCGTACCCCTAACTAGTCTCTCACGTACCCCAGGGGTACGCGTACCACAGAATAGGAACCTCTGATTTAACTTATGCATCTCTAAGTCGAATTAGTTTGCGAATTAAATACTTTCTACACTTAGTATAAAAGAAAGGAGAATGATAACGGAAGAATCGAGTTAAAAGAAAGGCTGTTTAGAGTTTACAGAATATTATGGTAAATATATGGAATATTACTGTAAATATATGATAGTAATGACTGGTTATTCTTTGGAGTCAAGAGTATTTTATTGTTTTGATTTTAATGTAATTTTTTTCATTCTCTTGGCTAATTTTGTCTAGAAGCATGTCTATAAGACATTTATTTTCTCAAATGGCCACAGAATGTTATACAAAAAAATCATGGTCTATTATGAAAAAAAACTAATTAATTACTATATTTTTAGCATCACTGACTGTTCTGATAAGATTTAGGCGAATACTTCACACTGCCTTGCTCTATATTCTTCATCCTCCATCCTGAATTTAAAATTCATTCTTTGAGTCAGTATCCTCTTAAGTGAATTTCACTACCTTCCCTTACGCTTCGTCTGTCTAAAATATCAACAGATCATTTTTGACCCAAAACTTTTATAAATATGGAAAAAGATATATTATTACAAGTTTCTTAGGGTATTAGATTTTCTATAAATGAATGAAGAATGGTCGGTATATTCATTTGATAAAAGACATGAATTGAATCAGGTCTTTGAAGAAGGGAAAAGAAATGAGTTCTGTTTTTCATACTATTAATTTAGATTACTTTCGTTTTTCTAAAAGGGTACTTTCTTTTTCGCACTTAATTTTCGAACTGAATATTTATATATTTTGCATTTAATTTTTTTTCCCTAACCTTCCTTATACTGAAAGGCCCCCTTTAGTTAAAGATTTAATTCCGTGGTGCATGCTTTTTTTCCTAATATTTTCTTTCAGAATTTTTTTTATTTTGTATTTGGTAGTGCATTTTTTTCTGTTAGTGGATCACTGTTTGTTTCAATCCGATTTTAATGATTAGTTTTGACATAAGTTTACTTTTAATGTTACTGTAAATTTACATCTAAAAGTGTACTACAAATTATATATATTTTTTATTTGTTAAGCACTCTGCCAATGTTCATGATATTTTCTACTAAAACTTTCGTTAATAAATCTGTGACAATTTCGTTAATAAATCTGTGATCTTAGATATTTTTGGCAGGATAATAGCCCGCCTATACGGACAAATATCTTCTAGTTATATTAAGAGAATAATCACAGTGTTAAAAATCTTTTGAAGAGGCATCTTTACTCTCAGTCTACTGTTTTCATTAAGTGCCTATAACAGTGAGGGCGAAACTTTTTGAGAAGTGGGTCAAATCTTGCTCATTATTTCTTCTAATGCCAGCCAGTGAGTCATTAAGTCAGTGGCGCCATTTGGAAAAGGGACGGGAAAGGTGTGGTAAGAAGGGTACCAATAATTTAGAAACACCGAAAATTTGTTAACAGAAAACTTGACATTTGAACTTTTTTTATTTTCACTTTTAAAATACTATAAAAAATTTACCTTTCCTGTTTTTTTTTCAAAACTTTTACTTTTGCAAGTAAAGAGCAAAATTATAAAGATCGACGTCAAAAACTCGATATCAACGGGGTGATACCATGAATTACCACGCCAGGTGACACACTGCCCAGTGGCGCCTCTGCACTGAGTATTTGAATCAATGAGGAATAAAGTATTTCATATATATTTTCAATATATGAGAATATTTAATAATAATAAAGTTGAATTATTATATACTTCTCGAGGCATACGCTAAGGCTGTCAATTAGTTCAACACTTCGAGCTGGTACATCCCCGTTCTACGATGCAAAAAAATCGACGAAATTTATGACTGATTCTTATGAGCCATACACAGGTGCAAGACATCCGATAGAAAATCAGTTTGCCAACCTCCACTTGGTTTTATTTTTTTTTACAAACTCGACATTAGATATTTACTTAGATTTAGATATTTAGATTTAGAATATTTTCGATTACCTGTTCTCTCTTTTATGATATAAAAATAAGTTTATAAGTTTATAAAAATCAACGCGTGGATCATTTAAAAAGCCTTCATGGTTCAGTGTTTGACCCTCTGATCATAAGTTCGCTAACACTGGCCTATTAAATGTTTTCATTTTAATTTAAAATTCTTGATTGCTAGCAGTATTATAAGATACTTCTTAGAAGTATCGTTATTCTACTACATTTTTAATCTAGGCATGTCTAATCAGAACAGTGTTTTTCATCAAGTACCTATGAAACGTAATCATTTTAATAGAAACTTCTTCAATGCTATCGGTGTTATAAGACATACTTAAGAAAATCGTTCTCCTACTACATTTGTAATCTAGGCATATTTAATCCGATCTGTGAAATTGAAGAAATAATTTAAGGAATTGTTTCCTAGATGTCCGGACTAAATATTTTCTTTATGCTGAAATTTAATCCTTATTCATCAAGAGACCTTCTTTATCATTACACACATTATAAAGAAATTTAATCATATTCACTTGTTTACGAGATAAACTAATTAAACTAAAATTTCATATCGAAATAATTATATGGAAAATACTCATATAATACAGTGCCAAATTTATCGACTACAGAAAAAAGAAGATTCTTTACGATACAAAGCACTCTATTTAATTTTCGAAACAGTAGTTGAATTATGCTAATGATTACTTCCTTTATTGTCTGAGCTTCGTTTGAATAAAGGATTTGTAGCTTTAAATAATTTACTTCTTCTTCCAGTAAATACGACGGAAAAACACATGAAGTCCAAATGCTTGTGCATTCCTAATTTATTCTGACTTAGTGAATGCATAATACATGGATAATAAGAATTAAATATTCGAAATAAATCTTATTCCTTTGAATCCCGTTCCATGAAATGGAACCTTGAATAATTTTAAGCAGAGAAATCTCGATTGAGAAACTACACTTTATTAAAAAAGTTTATAATTTAATAATATAATTCCATTTAGTTTTTGTATATTATTTAAACCGTATTTCAGATAATTATATCTTATATATCTTACGAAGAAAGTTCCTAATATGATAGTTGTTTTCAATTTTCGTGAATGTTTATCATTTTGTGTATGATTAAACAAGTCATGCAGTAGGTATTCAGTTGATAAGTTTTATATAAGAAAAAATAGGAAACTAAAATTTCCTGATTCCAAAGTTTACGTTTCTGTGAGCAAATTTGTATTTAACAATATTAAATGTGTCTATAAACCCAAAATCTTGCACAATATTGTGCAATATATTTCAGTAAGGCTAAAAAAGTTTTTGAAGTTATTAGTATTTGAGAAATTAGTAGACCTTTTAAAAAATTTAAAAAAAATACCTTTAAAATATGAACTTTAATAAAGTGACCTCTTCAGAATCAATTTTCTTTACAGGGGTGTTCAAATTTGAACAAGAAGATAAAATGTTATATATCAAAAATTACTTTATAATAATTAAAATGAAAAAGAAAATATTAAAAAGGTGTTATGTTAGTTTAATTTTATTACATTTTTTTTTACATTTGAATTTTGTGAAGAAGTTAAAAATTCATTTCAGGAAGCTTATTATGTATTATTTTTTTCCTGTTAAGTATAGCATTGATAGGGTATAATGGAATTTTAAAAATGAATGAAACTCAAATGTTTTTAAATTTAAAAAAAAGAAATAAATATGAAACTGTAGAATTACAAGGTGGTCATAAATAACTGGACCCATTTCAAAAATTAATTATGAAACTTCGTTTTTCTTTTAAATGAGAGAATAGTTTTTTTTTCAGATAGATAACGTGATGTTACGGCACTCTAAATCTGCTTCAGCAGGAGATTCCCAACGCAAGTGTCAAAATGGATACCGTTCAGCAGAAGGCATGTCTCTGGTTCCACGAAAGCAAATCAGTTGTAAGAGTTCAAAGATGTTTTCGCTTAGAGTATCGAAATTCCAAGTGAGAGCGCCATTAAGCGTTCGTATAAGCAATTAAAGAATTAATCCCTCACTCGTTCTAAACTTCGCATGAAACTTTTAAACCAACGCCTTCCCTGTTGCCTTAAATTGCTCATAACAACGCTTGATGAAGTTTTTACTTGGAGACTGACAATTTCGATATTCTAGGCGAAAAAATATTTGAACTGTTACAACTGACTTGTTTTCGTAGAATCAGAGAAGTGCTGTCTGCTGCACGGTAGCCATTTTGACACTTGCGTGGGGTATCTCCCGCTGCAGCAGATTTAAAACGCCGTAACGACATGTTACATATGTGAAAAAAACTGTCTAAACTACTCTTTCATTAAAAAAGGAACGAATTTGCTGCATTATAGGGTTTTTTGAAATTAATTTTGGAAATTGGGTCAATAATTTATGACCACCCTTTATTACGAGTATAGAAAACCTGTAAATAGAAATTCAGTTACACATATAAAATGCTGTTATTGCAATAACTGAAAAGTACTGTTTTGATTTTCATACATTTCAAGTGTTTAAAAGGAAATTCTTTTAATGAAGATAAGACACACATTCAAATGATGCAAAGGCTATTTTGGAGTTGTGAGTCATTTTATTAGAATACCATGTTTGTTTCGAAAACTAAAAATTCCAATTTATAAAATTGATGCGTGTGTGCATTAATTTGTCTAACATAAATGATACCCACAGTGACGAAAAGCCGAACAACCCACAGTGGATAATTGGACAACTCATAAACAATCGAGCGAAAGCCCACTAAGACGAGACAAATAAAAAATATGGTAGCAGCTCAACTGCCCGCCTGCTCTTAGTTACAGGTACAGAGTTTCTGAAGCCATCGAGCTAAGGTATAATGTAATTTGAAAGATTTCTTATTAGTTAGAAACCCCACTGAACAAGGTACTCACCGTTATCGGCGATGGACTCACGTGAATGATAATCTTACATAAACAATCCTTTTAATCTTATTGTCAAAATTTATTTACTACATAATACATTTTTGATGCCATATTTTTCAATTATCAAAACATTATTGGAATTCTGATGAAATATTACAGGAAAGTTTCACATCATAATCCATTATCCTTAACTGAAAATTTTCAGGTTCCATGTAGTGTGATTTATTAAGTATTCTTATCACTTAGTATTTGGTTCGTTCCTGTGTATTCGTGTCTTCAGATACATGATTTTGATTTCGTTGGAGACCGTTTCACAGGGATTGCCCATTTACATACCAGAAGGAAATTAATCTCGCCTCTCTTTTCTTCCTCATTCAAACAGTTTACCTATTCGCAGGAAAAGAGTAATTATATTTCTCTAGTTGACATCCTACTTTAACATTCCTCTCCTTCTAGTTCAAAAGGATCAATTATTTATCTAAGAATCCCCTGCGAATCTGCTTTTAATGTTATTTAGATTTATAAAGTTTAAATTGGCTGCCTTGTTCGTCTTTTTACACAATGTCACTGTTTAATTTAATTTGTGTTTTGGCTGATAGAAGCCATAAATTAATTGTGCCATTACTTAATAAATAAGCGCAGAGCGATTATGTGGAGTGCTTATGGTAATTTATTTGAATTGTCCATTTCATATTCTTTGTTGTTATTTAATAAATGTGTTTGCTACTGAAGCGGTGGATTCATTTTAGGTTTGAAACATTTTTAAGCAAATATCCAATTCAAAGTTTCATTATAATTTTTTTTACTGCTGATGTAATAAACACAGACGTGGTGAAAAGTTCGCATTATTTGGAACAATTAATTAAATTCCTGATTAATTCCTTCTTTCGTAAGTTGTAAAAAAATTACTAACAGCCAAAATATATTTTAAGAAGCATTTGAAGAAATGTGCATGCATTTCAAGGAAATAAATGTAGTATGTTGCTTTTTTTAACATATATTTGTAAAAGTGTTAACCTTCTGTAGGGCGCAACTAATATGTGGGATGAAGCACCCATGTTTTTATACCTATGTGTGTATTTTACCGAAAAAAGTGAGGGGCCTGTAGTAGTTTCCTGGCTCCCAACAACTCATACTAGTGTATCGTGGTTTTTCTCTAGATTTGTCTTGAACGTGAGGGGTGTATTAATCTGGTAGTTGGATTGCATCCGATTACGTTTGTATTTTTGATTTCCCAATTTTTTTTCAATATTTATTTTTTTCATACATGTACATGTTCGTACACCTGTCTCCTAGCGCCTTATCCAATGATCTTGATCGTTCTTTCCAATATATCGTTCCAAAAATCTAGAATTATTTCAGGCTGTCAACAACAACAATTGTCATTGCTAAGGAACCCTACGGGAAAATAAACGCCATCTCCCACCCAAATTTCTGGATATTTTGTTAGCTGAAATTGTAAGGAACTCCAAAGAAGTTATTTAAAAACGCAAATATTGCTTTATATGATTGAAAAGTTTTGCTTGATAAGCTTTTCCTTAAGCCTAAGCAAAAATTTAACTTTCAGTTTCAGAGATGAGTTGCGCCCGAACGTGTTAGCATTTGTATTGCGCCCGACCGAAGGTTACGAAATAAGTTGAGAAACAGTGACAAAATGGCGAACTTGCCTATATCGATGGTTAAAGATCCCAGTGTGGTATTTCCAAGTTGAGAAATGTAAGTTTAGTTCGATGATGATGCAGGCTTAAAAAAATCACCCAACGGCCTGGCTATTTCATGGACTAGTGATGAGTTCAAAAAATTTACGTTATGAGAGTTGTATAAATGGAAAACCAGATAAACTTCTTATAGCAACAAGTGCTATTTCCTCGACTGTAATGCTGAAAAATACTCGATTAATTTAGTCAGCTTGGTGATGTTCGAAGCTCTTTTTTGAGATATCTCATCAACATATTGCACAGATACTCCTCGAACTTCATTTTTTTCAACCTTTGCTTGATTCTTCTCCTATTTTCGAAAAATCTAATTAAATAACCAGGTATCGGGAAAAACATTTTTGTAGAAACTCTACAAATGATTATCCTGAAACGAGAATATATATTGAAATAGAATCAAGAATTCTTCTTTAGTTAAATAGAAATATTGCAAAATTAGGCTAAGTCGGGAAGCTGTTTGATAATATTGATCACAATGCTGATTTAGCAGTGGAAAATGATCCACAACTGGAAATTTAAAAAAAATTGATGTCTGAATTTTTTTCCAGATATGCTATCATTATTTATAGAATAAATATTTTTACCGAGTTTCAGAGTGAATAATGGTGCTACTATAGTCTGGTGTCAGAGTCGCGACATGTATCCCATCCAACTGGAAATCCGTTAAATGCACAGACTTGCTGCCCATTCTAGCGGGCGGAATGAAATGCCCTCTAGTTGCAGCAGCACAAAAATTTGGAGAGTAGTTGGCCGACTCAGGTGTCATTCTCTTTAACTGGTCATTAGGGTGGCCGAAAAATTCAATATTTTTTTCATGTCGCTATACAGCGGAAAGGTAGCTTAACGGTGTGAAATAAAACGAGGATAAAAATTTAGGAAATTCATTGATACCTTTCGTTCCCGCAATAGATTTGAAAACTGTAAAAAATGACAAAAACCAACTATTTTTCAAAATTTCTTAAAATTTCCATCAATCTCTTTATTATAGCACTGGCTGTTAAGTTCACATCTTTTTTAAAAGTACTAAAAATTATTTTATCAAAATCGGAGTTAACTACCGGTGGGATATTCTATCCAAAGTTGCCAAAAATTTGTGAAATTGCTTCAATATGCAAATTGTATGTCCTAATCCTCAACATCATTTTTTTGTTTTGGGCAGAATGTTTCGCCGGTAGTTAAAGACCGATTTTCAAAAAATAAATTTTAGTATTCTTAAAAAAGATGAGAACCTAACAGCTAGTGCTATAATAAAGAGATTGAGGGAAATTTTTAAAAGTTTTGAAAAATAGTCGATATTTGTCATTTTTTACGATTTTCAAGGCTCTTGCGGAACGGAAGATATCTATGAATTTCCTAAATTTTTTTCCTCGTTTTATTTTACATCGATTAGCAACTTTTCCGCGGTATAGCGACATGAAAAAATTTTGAGTTTTTTCAATTTTGAGTTATCTCAAAATAGCTCTTTCTACAGTTTGGACGTTAATCCAACTAATAATGAGCTCTTACAAAGATAGCATGCGTTGATCGCAGACGTAGGAGATAAGAATTTCTACATTTTTTTCAGCATGAATATTTCTGTAAAATGTTAACTTATATTGTAACGATCGAGGACTTCAGATCGCTGAATTTATAGTTTATATTAGAGACCCGGGTTATAAATCAATTAGGTACAATTTGACGGAGTGCTAAGTCTGCGGATGTAGTTGAAAGAAAGAAAACCTGAATCTAGTTTAGATTCAGGCCAAGAGAGGAAGGGCTCTGTCGGGGAACGTTTAACGCTGTGAATATCTTGGAAACGCAGTTGATTTGGGGGAAATAAAATATTGGGATAGGCGTCATTAAGGAGGAAATAATTGCAGTTTTGTTGCCTATTGGTGATAACTGTGTTGAACTCTATTCTATTCTAGCAGTATAAGATGGAACAAGATTTTATTTTCTGAAAGTCATTGTTAAGTCTGAGTATGAATAACCAAAATTCTCTTGAGGAAAATTTGCCAAGATGTAAACATATTATAAACTAACCCACAATAATATTTTTGAGATTTTGGGAGTACCCCGTCAAAATAGCCCAAGCCATAAGAACCCGACAAAATAGCTCCCGCTAAAATAGCCCAGACAAATTAACCCAAATTCAAAAACTGAATGACATTAAAAACCACGATTTTGCTTGGGTTATTTTGTCTTGGGCAATTTCGTCGGGACTGTTTTGTAGGGGCTTTTATGACTTCAGCTATTTTGACGGGTCACGGATTTTGGGATATCTTCACTGCAGAATGAACAATTGAAAGGAAATGAAAGGTAACAAAGATGCGCACAAAGGCTTCAAAAATATTGAAACCATGTCAATAAAAAAATTTATCTCGGCAAGCTGGAAACGAAGTTAGATTCCGTTTGCCCGAAGACATAATAAATCTCCCCTCCGTCATTTCTTTCTCTAATTTCATTAGAGTTGGAGCTATGAGTGGAAAATAATGCAAGTCATGAGAGTTTTCTAACAATTCGTTACAAGTTTCGGTTGAAAAGCAATCAAAGTTATGGGGCTAAAAATCACTTTTCAGCCCACACTTGTAAGCTACAGAAAGGAATTTTTTAGTTGGATATTTGTTCGTTATGATGAGGCAGTAGTATATTTGATTAGAATTATCTTCCTATCTTCGATTGTAAGAAAGTAAGGGAAAGTAAAAATTTTACCCCCAATATTTCCACCCCGTTTGAGCTGGATGCCCAATCTCAATCTACGAACTCGGCCGGGATTTTCATCCTCCGTACGACATTTTCCTCGCGTGTTGAAATCCGATCAAAACTACTTAATAAGCTTTTGAACGAGGAGGATGGGTTTTGGATTCTAAGGACTAAGATAGGTGAATTTCTCTAAAATTTTTCCCGGAGTCGTGCCATGAGAGCCATTTCAACAGAATTCCTATAACGAATTTATCTAATAAATGAGAAGTAAAAAACATTATCACAGAACTAATAATGATATCGATAATTATGAGAATTATTCGAAACTGTGAAGATACAAATAATATTAGCCAGCTAACTGCTTGCAAGAAATCGAACTAAAACTTTTCGCCAATTACTTCGTAACTTCCGTAATGCTTGCATAAAAATAAACTAAGATCTTTCTACGAATCATTATGGAGGAAGATGTATATTTTAGAAGAATTTACTTTATCGTCATTCAGTTTCTTGCACAAAACACAAGTTTTTGAAATGAAATCTTATAATAGCTGGCAAGCAAAAAAGTTAATTAATTAATAATTTTAATTTAATAGCAGGGCGCTACCTTAGAAATTTCTTTTTCCCTTCAAAAGTTTAGTCGTTTTTAATTTAAATGCTTAACTAAATCAGCTTTCAAATTACATTCGAGATCCATTCTGATTACATTCAAGACATTTTCTAGTTTTAGATATGTCTAAGGAAGAGACAGCTAAATATATTTTTTCTGTATGCTTACATTCAGGTATACATAAGAATTCAGAAAATACAGTCTTATTACTTGTCTTATATTACACTTGGCTTTTGAATTAAGTAATAGAATGATTTTGTAGATTTACTAAATCTATTCGGGAAATTCGTTGAAAATAAAGGCATTCCAGTTTCATCTATTTTTAAATTCTACCAGAAGTGATTTTATTTCCTAGGAATGCAGTTTCTCTCTTCTAAACGAAGCCACCAGATAAAAGAAAAATAACGGTATCTCACTGTGTTTTGTCAGAGAGAATTCTTCTTCATTTGCCGGCAACCTATTTGGTTTCTTCGCGACATTCTTCTCCCTAAGTGTTTTGTTTCGATCGGTGACTCAAAATACAGTTTCTTTCTTACTTTGTCTTCCTTGAAAGAATTTTCCCGAGTTTCAATAACATTGAGAAAAATGTGACTAGAAGGTGAAAAGGTTCGCTTTCATTTGAAGCTCGAAAATTTCGAAACGGAAGAATAATCAAGGCTGAAGGCAGGCTGACGTACTCTTTTATGATATGAAAAGACCATGAAGTGTTTTTAGCAATCGCGAAGCTTTTTGCTCTTTTCAATAATGTTTATATAGACAGTCATGCTCACTTTACAGTTTCTTGATACGACAAAAAAAATGCTTCTACATTTTATTGTCACTCTAAAGAAAGAAATACGATTGCCGAAAATGAAAAAAAATTATAGGAATTCTGTTGCAATGAACAGACTCTTGATTCAATTTTTTAAAAACATTTAATATGAAAAAAAATCACAGCCTATGTGCAATTTGCAAAACTATGCACAAGTGGGTATAACATCCCAAAATTTAAAATACATCATCTCAGCCTAGTTCAGACAATTTGCAATCATTCTAGCGGCACCGGCAGAAGAACACATTTCAGAACAACACACTCGGCGAATGGCCCCCAAGTTTCTTTTCGCTTCGTTTCCTTTGGGGCAGGAAGAACCAGTTCCGAGCGAAAGAATTTAGTTTGCCATCTCGACTCCAGCGGGTGCTCCAGCACGAAATATAGCTAGCAGGACGGTACACTGTCTATATAAAGGGATAAAAATCTGAAAAACGTTTGTCATGGGAATATTTCGAATTTATTCATCTTGGCTGAAATGTGTGTGAAAATTCGATTTGAAAATGTAAGATTAATATAAAACAGATGTCCTTAATCTTTACAATGAATAACAGATAGTTTCACATTGATCATTCAGAGAATCAAATGGCACATACGGCTACGCATGTCATCTGAAGATGC
>BGPR01003852.1:88842-124791 GCA_013235015.1 Araneus ventricosus
GTATGAACATTGTAGATACAATATTCATACAGTTTCTACAATATTCATACATATCCTAAAGATATCGTATGAATATTGTAGAGCATCTTGTGCTAATAGTGGGTTTTATGCGGATTTCATTAACTCAAAGTTTCTTAGCCTCGGTGTTTTGATATTTATGAAAGGTAAGTGACATTTTTGCTGTCTTAAATATTGTTTTTCGAAATGAGTGCCAAAGGTTTTTAAAAATATTCGTGCCATCTTTTATTGTCATCATAATGAGGCAATTGTACAATATAACGAAATCGGTGCTTAGGACCTCATGACATAGCTTCAGTACTGTTATTGATGAAAAAATCAATTTGTGGAGTCCATTAATACTAGAGCCAAATTGCCACTCCATCAACTCGAACTCTGTTGTCTACGAATCCTTTCTGTGTTACTTCTACGCAGTCACTCCAAGCGAACCTCTTTGTAATCAAACCGCGCAGATTCATTATTGTATATATATTGGAACTGTCTAATGTTATAGTACTGCAATTTTACTTCGTCACGCAGTGATGTGACTTTTAATTCCGGAGTTAAATAAATGGATTATCCTTTTAGTATGTTTCTTTGAGTTTGTCTTAATCACTCGTAGTTAATAGCCTAGGCCCATCAGTCGAGATAATTGAAATGAGTGGTGATGTTGACTGGAGATCAGAGGGGGTAGTATAACGAAATCGGTGCTTAGGACCTCATGACATAGCTTCAGTACTGTTATTTATCAAAGGAATTAAATCAAGCCATATTAAGACGGTGTGCATGCGTTTTCAAAATGTTGATGGTGTTTAATACCAAAAATAAACTCATGTAGTGGCAGATAATTACATTCTAATTCCAAAGAATGTTACTGAATCAACTAATGAGTTTTCTCATATAAAAAAATGTTTCGCAATGCAGTCAAGTCAATGACGACACAGCCCCATGACAAATGAAAATGCGCCTTCCATCTAAAATCTAGCTGCTTGTTTCTCACACTGCGCGGTGATGTCAAAACTCTTGCCTCCTCTTATGTGCGTAATGGGTCCTATACAATAGAGACCTGCTAATTCGGAACCCACTTGTCCGGACATAAGGTTAATCCGGACGGAAAAGGTTGGAAAAAATGTTTGTATTTATGAACAAAAAGATACGATTTTTATACTTTTACCCATCTGAAGCTTGCATTACATGCATTTTAAGGTAACGTCCGTTTAATTCGGACTTTTGGTGATTCGGACAGGGTCCGATACCATCTAGTTCGGATTATCGGGACTGGACTGTAATCTAATTAGTCCGCACAATTCGATTGTGTCACTTGAGCATTAATTGCCTTCATTATTTTTTAAAAATGAAAACAATAATTAACCTTGAATCAACTTGTAGATCGAGTATTTTCTCATTATCTTCTGATAATAATTGCATTGTTGTTTACGTCGATATCATTGTGTCTAAAAAATTTCAATAGTTTACAAAAGCGTTTTATATTTTTCATAATTTTTTCACTTTGAATTTTAGAATCCTATTTTAGATAGACTTGATACTTTTCTTAAATCTTAATAAGAGGTTTATGATGGTGTGTTAAACATTGATACTCTATTTCAAAAGGATAAATATTATTATTAGATAATGAATAAACAGAACCGTTAAAAATAAATGTGTGTCTTTGTTATTTCATATGAAAAAAAATTTAAAACTCTTATGGAATACTTTATTATAACGCGATAAAAACGTGTATTAATATTTGCATTAATCATAAAGATACAAGAATGTTTTTAAATAAAAGATAAAGTTATAAGATTTTGTCATTTACGTTAACAAATAATTTTGAAAAATATATGACTTAGATAAGATTAAAATAAATTTATGTTTCAAGTTCCAGGTATATTCAAAATAGCCACACACTAATAACCATAAGTAAACAATGAAGAAATAAACATCAAACGGACAAATTAAAAATCTATTATGGAATCAATGTAATTATATTATTATTGATTTGTTCTCAGAGAACATTTTTCCTCGTTCGTGACAGAAGTAAACATGTAATTTGAGAACAATGATTTGTTTGAAGTAAGTTATTTTCAGCGTTCAATAATGAAAATAATCTATCAAGACTCATATATTAACATCCAAATTTATTATAATATCACTGGATAAGTGAAATTCTTAGAAGAAGCAATTTTCTTCAAACTTTGAATGAATTCACTATAACTTAATCAAAGATACTTTCTTTAAAAATAAGTTATGTAATCTAAATATGATTTTCTTTGATTTTATTATTTTGACATAAAACTTATTATTAGCATTCGGATTTTTTTATATAATATGAAAATGATATAAGTCTTATAAAGGTATGGAGAAAAGAACCAGCAAGGATAAAATTTCTCTTACAAATAATTCTTTCGATGAACTACTACAATCCAATCATGAATAAACATTAAATTTTGTAGGAAATAATTTTGACGTAGAAAGCAATAAATGTAATTAAGACAGACTATGAGTTTTAATAGTATATCATGGTTGGCATTTACCCGAAAATCGTCATGTTTATCCTTCTGAATAAATAAATTAACAGAAAATTCTCAAGTCGGAGAATGGATATATTAGCTGCTTTTTTTTTATCTTTCATTTAAATGTTTTACCTTTTTTATTTCCAGTTCTCCAGCATGCCTGTAATTAATTTTAAAAATTCTGTTGTATGTTAGAAAATATTATATTTTTAGATCATATTCTGTGCATTTTATATACTCATATTTCGATGATTTTCGAGGATTCAAAATAAGAGCATAACAGTTTCTTATTGTATGCATGATATCTCAGAAATTAATCATTATATGAGGAAATTCAGCATATCTAGTAAAATTTTAAAAAGCCAGCAGCTGATGTGCCATACGTTCAGCGCAAATTGTGTGCGAAATAGCCCAGTTCTCAGAGCAAGCAGCAATTTTCCTAACTCTCCTTTTGTAAAAAATCCAATTTCTTTTATAACGATATAGTGCTATACAATATAAATATTATTAACAAGATTTACTGCGTAATAATACTCACAATACAGACATGAACAATATTTTTAAAGAGATGGCAATTTGAAACAAAAAGAACGCATTAACTCATTTTCTTTTGATTTGGTAACTTTTAGCTGTATACCGACGATATTTTTAATTTCGCATATGTCATTACCAATTTCATTCATCAAACAAACGATTGTTACATATATTCAATAAAAATTTTTAAAAATTACATCATGCAGCAATTCCATGAATTACGATTTTATTTAATTTCAAACGTGTTTTTTTCCAAGCCTTTATTTGACTTGACGTGTTTCATGTTTGTAAAAATTCCATTTTTACAAACATGAAACAAACTCTGGCTCCATCAGGAGGTGAGTGCAAACTCACTTCGTGAAGGAGACAGAGTTCTAAAATTCTATACATCTGTGTATTCCTACTGATAATACAATATTTCAGTTCTTAGAACTTAATTTTCTTTAGTTTCGATTCAATCCGAGAGTTGCCATCTGGCAGCGAATTTGAGGCAAAAAAAAAAAGATGAGGAGATTCCAAGATAATTATAATAATGAATAATGAAATTTATTAAACACCAAATAGTAGAAAATAATAAATAAAAAGGGCTTTTTTAAAACACAATTTTATGAATGTACTAAAGTATAAAAAAACAATTTTATAAAAAATTCAAAAGATAAAATTATCTATATATATATAACGCTAACGTACGTGGCACAGAAAAGAGGTTAATTTATCTTTTGCCTATGGCAACAATCGGTTTGTTTACTAAACAAAGCCGGTAGCCTACTCCATGCTAGGCATAATTTTATAGTCATAACCTGTAACTATATTCATTCTGGTGTAAAACAACTTTTTCTCGAAAAAAATCACTTTAAGATGAAGAAGTCACAAAATGTTTTACAATATAATGAAACTTTGGATGAAATTATTCAAAAGAGCTCGGTTACAAATGAAGTAGATGGGCTTAGGCGATCCAGAGAAAGTTTAGATCAACGTCAAAATAGTTTAAGTCAGAGAAGATAAAATCGCGTTAATTCGCTTATTGAGGTGAACATCATGGAGATTACTATTGTGAACATTGTACTTTGTCTACTGTTCCGCTATGCTTATTACTCTTGGCACCTTTTCTTTTTCCTGGCAAATTTTCTTGGAGCGCTCAATCGCCAGTTTGGCTCTAGAAACGTCAGGAAAATCCTGGTATGCATATGACCGAACGCAGGTACTCTGCGCGGGATCAACTAGTTTTGAATATTTATTAAAATTTAAAGTACACTGGTGTAAGAAATTAAGAGAATTTGCAGACTTGGTCGATTATCTCTAGAACCACTGGACCGATTTTAATGAAATTTGATATGTACATACATTGTTATAATACAAAAGAAATAACCATTTAACAATTGTAATACACACGCATGATCGTGCGTAACACTCGTTGGAGTCTGAAGTTATGAAACAGCGGTTGCAGAATAAACAAAAAAAAATGGGTTAATAGGGGGTATGGTCCCCTCTTACAGATATACAGGCCTTGCAGCGTGACTTCATACTTGAAATAAGGCAGTTTATCATTTCCTGTGGCAATTGGTCCCACTCATTCAGCAACGCTGTTTTCATTTCCTGGATGGTTCTCGGAAGGGGGTTGCGAGTTGCAATTGCCCTACCCAGAACATCCCAGACATGCTGTATAGGGTTGAGGTATGGAGATCTGGCTGGCCAATCCATCCGGCGAATATCCCCACTCTCTAGAAATTCGTGGAAGAAGATTCTAGAAGCTCTATGTGGCCTCGCGTTATCGTCCATTAAAATGAACTCAGGGCCAACTGCACCCCTGAAAAGACGAACATAGGGCTCCAAGATCTCATCCCTATACCTCACACCAGTCACAGTGCCTCTTTCAAAGACATGGAAAGGTGTTCGACCATCCAACATGATGCCTGCCCAGACCATTTAACCCCCTCCGCCATAATGGTCGATCTCGCGGACATTGGAGGGTAGGTAGCGAGCCCCTGGTTCTCTCCATATGAACGTACGGCGAGAATCGGTGTTTAGGCTGAACCGGGACTCATCAGTGAAGAGAACGGTCGGCGATTGATCCATACTCCAATCTCTGTGCTCTCTGCACCATGCTAAACGGACTCTCCTTTTCTTAGAAGTGAGCGGGACGCAAACAGCAGGTCTTCTTGCAAACAACCCTGTCTCATGAAGTCTTTTCGAAACAGTCACCCTTGATACACGGGTTCCTGTGGCTGTATACAAGTCACGGGAGAGCTGAGAAGCTGTAGCACCCCTGTTACGCCTCGCTATAATGGACAAATAACGATCTTCTGTGGCCGTGGTGGCTCTTGGACGACCTTTCCCTGGCTTTCTCTCGATGGATCCGGTATCCTGAAACTGTTTCCATAAGTTACACACGACGCTGGGCGTTAAATTGAACTCTCTACAAATCTGGACTTGAGATTGGCCTGCTTCTAGCCTCCCCACAATTCGCCACCTCATTCCATCATCTAAACGTTGGTGGTTACTCATTTTTACTGTTACAATTTGAATTTTACCGATTGCTGCAAAATAACACCAAGAAATTCGCCGAGGTGTGCTAGCGAACGAAATGCGTCTTACCTTACGCGCGCTCATCAAGCCTGTTTCTCTACTAGCTCCGCCTACACAAAAGTGTACGCTTACGTATTTGGCGTACAAGATTTGTATTTTCGTCTAGAAGCAGTGGTTTTACATTCAGTTCAGTTCTTTTCATGAAATTCGATAAAATATGCAAATTCTCTTAATTTATTTCACCAGTGTATATTATGAATGTAATTAAAATTCTAATTCAGGAAAAATGTTTATATTAGTCCTACACACTTTCTGATTTTTGCTTTTGCTTCAAGTGTTTTTCTTTTTTAAAAATGAATATTTTCTGCATTTTAGTACACTATTAAATGCGTGCTTTTTCAAAAACTTTCTTTTCGGTTTTATTAATATTAATGTCCTGAGAGCTGTTCAGAATTCATGGTGGTATTCTTACTAGAGAAGACAGATGATTTTTTCCTGCTTTATTCTGTCTTTACTTCCTTTTCTTTCCATTTCTAAAATCACTGATCAGTGTTTCGTATGAAGCACTCAGAAAGGCAGATATCGTTTCAATTTATTCTTCTGTCTGCGTGATTCCATCTTTTCCATTTAGATGCATGCATTCTGAAAGGAAAGCCTCTCTGTCTGAAGAATTTGAGGTGTCTCGTCCTGCTTGTTTATATTTTATTTTTTCGCCTCGTTCTTGCCAAAGCGCATATTTCTAAAAGTCTTCTACTGGACGTGCTTCTGAAGGCACATTACAAAATGTACCGTCGGTGTTTTGGGTTTTCCTAGTCAGGAAATACAGAAATTTGAAATCAATAAAACGAATATAGAAAGCAACGACTGCATCCACTTTTTCTTCAGTAGCAAGTATGAAGCGAGGGAATTTTCATTGTTTTTTTCATATAGGGAAGAATCGTCGCATTTGGACCAGCGTCTAAAATTGGACCGGTATCATAACTTATATTCTTTTAAATTTTAAGGCCATAAAATAGGCAAATTGTGTTTTAGCAATGTAAATGTCGTGTATGAAATCATTTTTGAGAGAAAAGTTACGTGGTTCCGGTTAGAGGAAAAATTGTTTAGATTTTGGTATCAACTAATTGTTTCAACGAAAGACAAAAAGCCCTTTCGGTGTTTTAAAGTAACAGGAAAATAT
This sequence comes from Araneus ventricosus, assembly GCA_013235015.1. Classification (NCBI taxonomy): domain Eukaryota; kingdom Metazoa; phylum Arthropoda; class Arachnida; order Araneae; family Araneidae; genus Araneus; species Araneus ventricosus. The sequence goes on from BGPR01003852.1 coordinate 95,593, forward strand.
ATTATTATATCCCTCAGATAGGAAATTTGTTTAGATACTAATTTTATTAAAATAGTTTAATTATTAGTAGCCCTTAGGGATCTAACTGAACACATATGACCCATAAAAAGTATATGAAGTAAAAAGTATTTCCTTCGTGAGACTTGTTTGTGTTTTAAGACAGAAATACATAAATGAAAAAAACTGCCATTGGCCATGAAACATTTTCCATTGACAAACAATGGTCAGAAGTGGCCTTTGTAGCTATTGACCAAATTGTCTCTCAAAGAATGCAATATTTAGTTCCGAAATCATTTCTGAGTCATTTAAATTATTCTTAGTTGTTTGTAGTCGCAAATTAGAAACGCTCTTTGTTGTGTGCAACGCCATCTTCATTTTCAAAAATTGATAATCAGTACACTTTTTCCTAGTGTTGTTTATAACATTTTAGAATTTTTTTTGCGCCTTGGTTTTGATCTTTTTTTTCGTCCACTTAATCTGCTTCAATCTATTATAAGCCAAGTTTTTATCGTTATATAATCTGTGTGTACTTCTATTGTCTTAATATTTTTCAGTTGTTATTTACGTCCTGCTATCTTCCATATCTGGAAACAGATTAATTAACTTCACTCAAATATTTCTCTTCATGGTAGGTTTGTGGAAGTTTTGATCGCATATGAATCAATAAATTCAACATATTTTAAATATGACCTTTTTGTGTGTGAGATTCTGTTAGTTTTCATCTCACGTAATATGTGTTTCCAGGTACAATCAGAACTATTTTAGAAATTTTACGTAAGCCTTTTCGGAAAAGAACAAAAAATAATCCTAATGAAGAAACAATGAAGTTGGGGCAATTTTGCTAATAAATATTTCTTTGCATGTCTTATGAATCCTCAATAAAGTGTATATTAAGCAATGAAATCTATTGAATCATGTATAAATCTTAATATAATTTGATATTAGCAAAACTTGAAATATCTGCATTTTCATTGTCAGTTAAACTGTGGAATACTTGGGAAAATCTGCCTTACTAATAATCATTTTCATTTTCTCTCTAAAGAGTAATTTTATCTTCCAAATGCGCTAACCGATTCATTAAATGCCTTCGTGGAAATTTTACCTTCAATCAATCCTCCGTTATTTTGCCAAAGTTTTGATTAAGTAAAAATTGCACTATATTAATGAAAATTTGCTATTTCGAACTGCTGAAAGCACTTAAGCAGATCGTAAACTATTGATACAACTAGTATGAAAATGCAACGAACATAGGGCTAGGACAAAAGTGGAATCTTTTTGCACTGAAAGGCCCCATTGAATTTCGGGATTTGGGTAGAAGGCCATACGAGCAAACTCTTATGGGTTATTGTTCTGTAATTATAATTATAATTTTAAATAGACTTATTGTATTATGAAAGTACAAAAAATATGAGTATTTCAACTGTATATAATAACTGTATATAACTGCAAATGAACATAGCAAGTAATTGGTAACAATTTTTTATTCATGAAACAAGTACATATATGTAATAGCAAATAGCTGGTAATGCCGCACAAGAAACAACTCATTAAGGCCACATGCGACCTTAAGGGTCCCTGGGCTCTGATGTTAGATTCTGATTCAAGAAGTGAATAACGCTCTTCGAAAGCAGCTGGAAAGCAGTTTTTTTTATATAGCTGATGAATTTGCAAAATTGCCATTCATCATGTGTGAAGAATTGCTGTTTCTAGTTTCGCTTGCTTCCATGTTCGGTTTTGTGTTATTTATCACCAAATATTATTCCGAATTGCGTAATAAGTCGCATTTAAATTTTGATGAATAATTTCTGAATTTTTGGATGCATTTTGGAAACTAATGAAAACACACATGATTCTTCTTTTGATTAGTGAACACAAAAAGTAAAAGACTTTTACGATTTAAAGATGAGAATTATACCCGATTTGAAAAGAACATATTTGCTTGATGCTGCGTTTTTCTGCAAAAGAAACCTAAGCCAAACATGGGGAAATTAAGATTATATTTTTCCCGAAGGAAAATTAAATACTTTAAACAAAAAGATGTTTTTCAAAACAAATATTTCCCTATTTCCTTTCAGTTCATAATAGACTGTTCTAACCTGGTGGAAAAAAATTCTTAAGTTCAAAGAGCACCCCTATCTGCCGAATTGCCATTTTGTGAAAAAGTTGATGGATTTAGAAAACCTTGGACTATTACACTCCTTGTTCCCTAAGGAATAGTATAGTCGGTAGATTTAACCGATTCGCTTTCAACAGTGTTTTTATTTCTTTGAGCTTACAATCTGTCAAAGGAAGGAATACCGACTTTAATGAAAATATAATAAAAATATATTCGCTGGTTTATGAATCTGAGACATTTTGTGCTTAGATTTTAGTGTATGATTTATTTAAATAAGTGAATTAGAATTACAAACTAGAGTTTCTTTTCAAAACGTTATTAATGATTATTCTTTTCTGTGAGTTAACAAAATTCTTACTTGACACTGACTATTGGGCTTAAAGCATTTTTAAAGTAATCCGCAGTGGGGATTTTCCGTTTAAAAGCTTTATTCGTTTATTTCTGTTTGATATTAAGCGAAATATTGTTTATTTTCAACATGCATTTTATACGCTAAAAATTAAAAACTGAGTATTTTTTTAGAAATATATAATATAATGAAGTCTCTTACTACTTTAGTGTGCATTTCATTTAAAACTATAGAAAAATAACTTAGTGCAGTGGTAATTTTTGAAGCAATATGACACAAAAGAAAGAAAAGTTGTATTTTACAAATACGCATTTTGTCCCGGAAGACATGAATATTTTAAAATATTGCTGAATTCAAAATGATGCAAAGTTCATTTATGAAAACACAAATATAGTAATGAAAAGTGAGATTGTGGATTGTTTTTCTAGTCGTTGCAAATTTATGGAGTTTTATTTTTCTAAATTTACTTTCTTAAGTATGGGATGAAAAGTTAGATTTTAGCTGCCTATTTACATGGTTCTATAATAACTTTTTTTGCGTTCTTTATATAATACCTTAAATTTAAAATATGTATCGATATGTTTATTTCATAAATAAAAAAATAACATTGGTTTTAAAAAATTGTTAAACATCAGTCGATGACATGAAGTCAGAAATAAATCTTACATTCCGATTAGAGTTATTTCGTATTGGAATATACCGAATATTGGAATATCAAATATTTTAAATTCGATAATTGACAAGATTTTTTTAAACGTTTATAAATTAATGAAGAGAAATATAAAATTTTAAGGTAAAGATTCTTAAGCGCTAACAAGTTGTACGTGATTAAAAAATCGATACATTTAATAATAAAATAAAAAATTATGAAAAACAATGAATTCTATATATTCTTAAATCATGATAAACAAAAAGTGGGAGGAGTCATCAAAAATCCGACACATTATTCCGAGAATCTTAGCGTCTTCTTCTATCTTGTATTAAAAATATCTGCTCTTAGAAAAATTAACCTATAAACATTTAAAGCCACTCTTCGTATTTCTTGATGCAGCTAATGTATTTAAAATCATTGAAAAGCTATACTATGATATAAAATGTTTATTTCAGAAATCACCAAATTTCATACTTTGCTATACTAAGAAATCAAAGGAATAATAATAATAATAAAACTGATAAACTCTTTCAAATGGCATGTTTCTGATTTTTCATCGATTTGCGTTACTTCTGTCACGGAGGATTTGAGTTCAAGTTCTGAAGTGTAAAATATTGAAAACACTAAAAAAAAAATCTACATTCACAAAATGACATATGCAGATGAAATAATTCATTCATAAAGTAATGTTAAAAATTTATGTCCTCACTGATGCAAGATATTAATACTCATTCTCCTGAGCACAGAAGAGGATAGCATTCAATTCAGTGGAAGATCTTTTATTCTTTAATTCTGTTTCCTTAAAAGGTAACAAAATCTGCAATATTAAAAAAAGGAGGGAAAAAACCCATCTTAAAAGAACTTACTATCTTGTTTTATGTACTTTTAAGACGTCAAAGCCCCAGCAGTTGTACAAATTCAAAATCTCTATCTCTGGAGAAAAAACTTAAACACTGGACACCAACGAGTTTCTTTCAGTGAAAATTCTCATTCCTGCTATTGCCTTCCAGTTTATTTTTCAAACCCTAGGGAAGATAGTTTTCATTTCTGAGCTCCCTGGACACATTTATCAAAGTTTCATAGCGAAGAGCCGAACGATTATAAATTTTTCCGCCATTAGGTTCCTTGTTTCTCAGGGAATAGCTGAAGAAGTAGATTTTTCTAGCTTCATTTCAACCTTTGTCGTTGTGGTAGTGGAATATCCCTTCTACTGAAGAAATATCTGTGATAATGGAAAGCAATGAAAATATATTCGTTCTTTTACGAATTAAGATAATTTTTTTAACCATTTTACATATAGAAGTACAAACTGAGATTTCTTTCAGTGAGTTGTCGATGTAATTAAGTAGTGATCGCAGACTCTCTCAATGGTGATTTATTTTCATTTGGTGGATGGTACGATTTATGGAACATTGCTTAATTTAATATTTTCCACATATTATCTATGGCATAAAACATAAGATTAATGCTTGATTCACTAATTAATTCAAATTGCTTCCTGAGTGTCCTTAATTTTCATGCCGTCAATTATCTATAATAGAATTGTCCAGAGATGTCTGTAACGCTGGGCGGATTTTAAAATAACCAGACCCCTTTTGTCTGAATCATTATTGAACGAATCAATCGGGTGATGGTATAAGAATATTACCTCAGCTTTCAACAATGAAAGAGAAACAGGCAATTAAATATTTATTTAAATAATGAAAAAGGATTAAATTGTGTTTCAACAATTAAAAGTATTGTTGTAAATTATGCCAAAAAATATTTTTTAAAACTTATTAAAATTAGAGAAAAAATTGAAAAGCAACTCAATTGATATCGTTAAAAAGGTCATTTTTTGTACTTTGTTTTTATTTATTTCTTACACACTCTGCCAATGCGCATGAGATTTTGTATTACATCTTTAGCATGCCAGTTCTATATCATCCATGCTATTCGAGCTTCAACAAAAGTGACAACTTACTTCTATATAAGGTATGCCAGAAGTTTGAGGGTCATTTTCTTCCAATTGGCTGGCCATTGCGCTTTAGCATTTTAATGGATGAACACCCAAAAGGTATACTATTAATATATCAAGTCTCATCCGAAACTGAATTTCTCAAGTTGTGCCCTCGCCTTGTAAGAGAAGATTCGTTATGGTTGCTAAGAAAACTAATCGATCCATTTGAACCAGAACGGTTGGAATTTCAAAGCAGCAGGCCTTTTGTGATGATAATCAGAGAAACATATTTAAATAAGCTGGGGAGGTTGAATAATGAAAGAAGCTATGGAGAGATTAAATATTTTTTTGATACTTCTAGGAACGTATCCTGTAAAATGGCTCCGGAAAATTCAGCTGTAGGAATCTGAGAACATTAATTCTCCGAAACGATCCATGTTAAAAGATACAAGACTACTTAATGACTCGCAATACATAGGATATGGGGAATTTAAAAGAGCCATTTTATACTCCAACCTACTTAATATACTACTATGGAAATAAATTTTTAGCTAAAAACTATGCATTTTATAAAACAAATTGTGCTCCTCATATGGTGATTGTAATTTAAAAATCCACGGCTAAACCTTTCATGAAATGGGAATCCAAAGTTCCAAAACAAAAAACAAATGAATTCTAGTATGCGGAGCTAGAAGAATAAAATGAGAAAAAAAAGGCATTTGTGAACAAAATGGAGTACATATGACCATAGTTTTTTTTATTATTATTACTGAGTGTCCTGAATATCTTATTATTAATTCTCATTGACCTTGTTATATGAATAGTGATAAAAAATATGAACATTAGCAGAATCTTTTTAAAAACTTTAATAAAGCAATTTACAAGCAAGTTATAAAACTTTTATAAGCAAATTACTTATCGATCCAAGGATATATTAAAAGGATATAATTTCAAATTTTTTAGGGTTTAAAAGAAACTTTTCTGGTAAATAGCAAATTCTGAAATTTTTTAAATAAATATAACTAATAATTGAAGAAAACGGCAGTAACTTAGTGATAATGAAAATGATAATATAAACTAATACAAATCGAATGTGTTTTCTTTATAGCTTATCAATATATATGTTTTTAATAAAGGCATATTTACATCCCACTTTTATTTGTATTTTTTATAAAAATGATCTTAATTATTTTCGGCTTTTTAGCTTATAGAATCTTGCAATATTTATTTTTTAAAAATCACTCTGAAGAAGAGTCAATCGTAGGGAATATAAATTTAACTAAATTATTAAATTAATTGATAATTAAGTTCTGAAATTAGTTAAGTAATGCATTGCCATCGAGGGCAGACAAGTGTTCGAAGGTTTAAAACTGTATCACATCAGGAAGTGAGTGGAAATTCTATAACAATATTTCATCTTTACACACATGAAACATGTCAAATTAAACCAGCGGGAGTGGTCTCCCCTAAACTTTCTCGTATACTTTCTAAGTGGAGATTCGTCAAAATCTCGAGTTCGAATTTTTTTGACGATTACAATACTTTCTCTTTGTATACTTCGTATATGAGAGAGTAAAACAAAAAAACAAAAAAAACCTGAAATGCCACGTTGTAAACACGAAATGTTGCCACGTTTCAAAAAAATATTACTTTGAAGCAGGCGCGATAAAATAGGCAATGCAATGAATACTAAAGCGAAAATTCTGCTTTGGAATTGAATTCCCAAGAAAACAATTTATACTACCACAACCGTAACAATTGCAAAAGCGCGTGAATAAAAGATTTGCTGAAATAATGAGATCGGTTTGATTTACAACAATAACAAAATTGTTAACAATTGATGCTTGAAAACATTATTTATTGTTGTAAATAAAATTTACAACAATAACAGATTGCAACCAATACGCATGCGCATGAGAATCGGATTAAAAGAAATTGAATATGCAATTTGAACGCCTTCTTTCTGACGTATTTGGCCCAAACTTTTATACGGACCTACATTCATAACGATAAAACTGTGTACCAAATTTTATCCATTTAGCTATTCAAGTTTTTGAGTTATAGCGTTCACATGCCCGCAGACATACAAATAGACAGACTTCCCTTGGACGGATTTTGTCCAAAATTTGATAGAAACCTACAAATTATGTTTAAAGACCACATACCAAATTTCGTCCCCGTAGCTCTAATAGTTTTCGAGTTATTGTGTTCACAGACAGACATACAGACATAATTCCAAAATTGTGTTTTTCGGACTCAGGGAGGTCTAAAACGTGGAGATTCGTCAAAATCTCGAGTTCGAATTTTTTGACGATTACAATACTTTCTCTTTGTATACTTCGTATACGAGAAAGTAAAAAAGTGTCTAACGCGAAAACTTCACTGATAATGAAGTTTATCAGAAAAACAATTGAAATTTATCAAGCTTATAACATTAAATTTAAAATTGTACAAAATTTATTAATTGAATCCCATTCCGATAATCGATATAAATTCAAGTACGAGACGTTAAGATCGATTCAGTAGTTTCTCTACAGAATAGCATTTTCTAAATAATAACTAAGAATGTATAATGGGCATTTTGAATGAAACTTTACAGACCACATTAAATTCTTTCCCATCATCGCATACATCAATTAACTAAGTAAGTGCACAATGAGCGAAAACGTTCGATGAATAAAAGCATGAAATGAAGGAAATTGGACCCTTGTGAAAAGGATGATCAAGACACATATTGCATACTGTTAGAATTTCAATAACACTGAAATTAAATTCTCTCTCTATGATTAGATAAATAATCGATTCGTCTGAATCAGAACGAATGGAATTTTAAAGGTAGGTGGTAACTAGATAAATATAATAAAGCTTTTTGAGTAAATATGTGGACGAGGTTGTGTAATAATTGAATCGAACTATTCATTCATTACCTAAAATTAAACGTTATGGAATTAATTGTGTTCTGGTAAGTTAAGGGTCCTGTAAAATAGTCCACTAGAAAGACAGATTCAAAGATTTGAAGACACGAATCTACCGAAGCGTACGAAATTTAAAAAGAAATTAATTTTTAGAGGAAAAATAGAAAATGATTTTAAGAAAAATTAATTTTTAATTAATAACTCAAATTACATGAGATTTCAAGAATTTTAATTCTGGATAAAGGATTCTGCTGGAAATAATAAATTTTCCGTTGAAAAATATTTACCGGTTAGAACAAGTTGTGTTCAGCCCTGTGGCACTTGCAATTTGCTAATTACCTTCGAAAACAATATGTGTAACTGAATATTCTAAACTCTGATTCTTAACAGATAATTGTAAGTAAAAACAAACATCTGCATAATAAATAACTTTGATAAAATGATTAAAAGAATCGTTTGAATTATAAATTAAATTTAAATATTTATAGAAGGTAAATATGCAAATTGCATTATTTTTCCGTAATTTATATTTGATTTAATGCGTTGTATCATTTAATAACCGGACCGGAAATACAGCCCCCGACCTGCAAAAGCACACGGGTTTTCACTGAATGACAGTCGTGCGATAGCGACGAGTACTGAGGTCGGGTCCTAATGGCCAACACAGCCCACGGCCCAACCCCTCCCGTAGGAGGTACGTACTATGACTGGAAGAGGGCTGTCGTCCCCCCAATTCATATGCCCCGAGGCGGGCGAGTTCCTTCATATACAAACCTGAGCAACTCATCCACACTTAGTGGTGCCCACTTCTATCGGGGGATGTATCATTTAATAAATCAAACTTGAGATTTATCAAATAGACACGAGTAAATAATTATTTTCATATAGAAAATATTTTCATCATGGATTATTAATTTTTGCAATGCATGTACGTCATAAATAAAAGATATTTTTATTTAGTAAACACTGAAAATCAAGATTTAATTTAGGCTTTTATATCCATTTTCATAATTCTGTGTAATTAGTACCCTGTTCTTTTAAGTTAGTCTTAATCTTGCAGACATCAGATATATGTATAAAGGGAAATACCATGTTCAAAATATGTTTAGAATTTGAAAAAAATACGAAATATGTGAAAATTATTTGACATTTTTTATTAATCGTAGAAATTATATTCTCATAATAAGAAATCAGTATAAATAAAAATGAAAACGAATATTAACATTACCTCTCTTCGATTTTGGTTCTCAAAATCAGAAATATTCTCGTATGTTAAGAAATTAAATTATTTGACATTTTTTATTAGTCGTAGAATTCATATTCTCATACTAAGAAATCAGTATAATTAAAAATGAAAACTAATATTACCATTATCTCTCTTCGATTTTGGTTCTCAAAATCAGAAATATTCTCGTATGTTAAGAAATTAAATTATTTGACATTTTTTATTAGTCGTAGAATTCATATTCTCATACTCAGAAATCAGTATCTTTTAAAATGAAAACGAATATTCCGATTCTCTCTATTAGATGTTTGTTCACGAAAGCATAAATTTTCTCATTAAGTTAAGTAATTAAATCTGAGATTAAGGTTTTTTTCCATATTATTTATGAAAATGTCCTTGGATCTAAGGAGCAGACTAGAATTTTACTGCATATGGAAAAGTTTTTATGGCCTTTATCTTATTATTAAGAATTTTAACAATACAATATTGAAATTTTTAAATTCAAATATCAAATGAAAATGAGTATTAATGCATAAGTTGGAGCAAACTGATTATCATATGTCATACACTTTTTCAACTATTTAAAAGTATCCAGTGATGAGAAATGTTTAATGATATGAGTACCTCGAACTGAAATTTGCATTTTTAAATTATCCATCTTCATACCATGAATTTTTCTTCTATACCTTCCAAAGCTTCTGTACAAAGGCCAGTTTAATTCTATTTTTACACTTTGAAAAGAGTTTCTGTGCGCAATTTATGCGTTTTCATTTAAGAAAGCAAATATCGAAAGCTATTTGAAACATTTATCGGAAAAATAATTTGGTTTATCTCAAATTCATCAGTCTGTTATATTTTGAACGAAATTTGTATTGAATTCATTAAAAAAAACTGTAATCATATGAGGGTACATTTTTTCCTTTTCTTATATTCATGGCCACATTATTTTGGTGACGTCAATATCATTAATTTCATACATAAAACAACATAATCTATTTTTATGATAGTGAGAAAGCTGAAAAAATATGAAACCATACATTTCTAATCAGCAACTCCAATACTTACTTCATATTTTTGTTTAAGAAACTAATTCTGCTGCGGCTAAAATGAAAGAAAAACACGTGATCTTCAAAAAAAATGTAAATAACATTCATAATATATTCAAAAATAAATCTCTACAATTATCATAGAACACTTAGTTCTTATTACTTTTCAAAACAAACTCAGATAGCGAGGAACAATTAGCTGGTGTACTATTTTATTTTTTAATTATTCAAAAGAGTGCGATTAATTCAGTGTATGAAATTTCCCTTACTAAAATATAAACAATTTGCCTAAAATGGACGATTCAGTGAGTTTGCTATTTTTCATCATTGTTTGGAATACATATAACAAAACACAACCCTGCAATTTGCCAGGCATACAGTTCAATATAATCGTAACAATGTTTTATATCTTTTAGAGTTACATTATTTAGTTAAACATTATTACTTGAAGCAAAATATAAACCATTATATTACGACTGGTTAAGCAAAACAATTTACTGCAACCATTGCAAAATGTGGTTTTCTTTTATATGGTTTTCCACAAATCCTTTAAGTCTTAACATCTGTTTCCAGACTCATTTTAAGCTTGAGTGTTTTATTTTTCATTGATTTGACAAACTTTTTCAGGCTTCTATCCTGCAAATTCTTTCATTTATAGATAACGGGATAAAATGTCTGACTCTCTTTTCAAAATATTTTCCGTTAGTTACTGGTATAAACAAAAAATGATTTAGAAATGTTATGTAGCCTTTAGTTAATCGATCAGAAATGGAAATTTTACATTTATTTCTCGATAAATTCTTTCTTTAGAAAGTATGCTTATAAGAATACTTGAAATTAAATATTTAATTTATTGTTAAAAAACATTAATCTTTCTTTCTGAAAATGTAATTGGTATAAAAAAATCACTGAATTGAATAATTGATCAAATACGGCTTTTCATCTCAAACATTTAGAACTAGGAATGAGTTAAACTAATTCGCATGCTATGAATTCAGCTTATAATTCAGTTAGATTGAAAACAGTTATTTTGTGATGAAAGTTAAAAGAAATATTCAATGACGATTGAATAAAGATGTGCAGGCGTTTTATTCAATTATCTCTTGTAATGGGCAATTTGAGGATCTCTGATGCAGTTTAATTTTTGAATAATTTATAACGCTGAAGGAATCCATAAGTACCTGCTCTTTAATATTTTCACAATTTGAGACATTAATTTTTTTTTTTGTTTGCAGACAATGAAAAAAGGACAGATAAAGGGGCTATTCTTTTGATTAATTTGTATCACGATATAAATTATTTTTCTTGATGCTGAAAAAGACAACAATGTATTATATAAATTAAATCTGTACCAAAATAGGTCATTTTCAAATTATTGTAATAGAAATATTTAATTTCTATGGTTAAAACACCGTGGGTATATCCATAACGACAAATTACCGAAATATTGTTACGAAAATCTTCTGGTGTGTATGGGGAAACAATCCAACATGCAGGATGGATGGAGACTATGGTTTATTCTCAAATAGAAGGAAAAAACGTAGCAAGGTAAAGGAACACATAACTCTTGTGCAGATTACACACATTAGAGCAGACAACGATTCACTAGTAGAATAATAGAGTAACAGCACTTTTCCGGAGTTCACAAAACAGTCAGCAAATCACTAATAGTGACAGCAACAGCACTTTTCAATATCGCTCAGCTCAACTGCTTTTCCAGCTTCGTACTGCAGACGAGACTCCAAAGTCGTTCTAGTCGATCACACACTGTGATCCAAGTGCCGTCAATTTAAACTCTCACCGACAGTACTGACGTCGCACATAGAATTTTGGAGAAACCGATTCTGCCGCTAATAGAAATATCGAGAAAGTAATAGCATTTTCAGGTATCTTCGTTTTGTCCCAAGTTTTCGCCAAGGTCAGGGATCAGGCCTGGCGCTGCCACTCCATGCTTACCCTGTAAAACTTTCCCTCCCCAACTATAAGACTAGAGAATGCAGGAAAGCACATTCATCTTTTGTATAAATATAAACAAATTTTGTTCATATTTTGCCACAGAACCTGAATTTATGTGGATGGCCACCTTGAATGTAGAATTCGGAAAGACATCTGAAGAAAGAAAGTATATTAGGGATTAAGAAAAATAACCTTTACTGTCAATCATTATTCTCGATTGTTCAGAGTAAGATCAAAATAAAACTCCGGGTATAATTAGTGAGTCTGAAAGTTTTGCAAAACAAAGTGCCACTGTAAAGAAGCAATGAACCTACATAATGAATATATCTTACAATGTTCTGGACAATTTAAAATGTTTGTCAAGAATATATCAAATCTTCGTCAAAAATATCTGCTATATAGAGCCCTAGTGCTTGCTCTCGTTAATATAAAAAATGTATGTGATAGATTATAAAAATTACATCCTTGATTTATTTCATAGCATACTTTAAATTTTTCTTGCTATATGGAAATTATCTCTACACTGAGAGTGGGGAATTGTCAGTGAGAGATAAAAGATAATATAAATTAATATGAGCATTTCTGAAAATGCATCTTGAAAGCAGCTCTTTAACGTAAATAGGAGGCCGTGGTGGTCTAGTGGCTGGGTCTCAAATTGAGGGCAAAATGTTCCAGGTTCTAATTCGAGATTCCACTGAAAGATCAACCATACACTATAGAACAAAAGTATCCGGACATTTGCAGATTTTCACATTTTTTAAATTCTCCATAGAATGGTTTAAACCGACTGCTTTAAACTTCGGACATGTAAAGAATAGACAATAACTCACACTTGTACATTGAAAATTCGGTCCTGAGGGCAATTAGGGGGCCGTCAACAAACTGATGAAGACAAAACGTTTTATGGCCCACCCCGCTTCACAGAATACTCATAACAAGATGAAGCTTTCAGAATAGTAATTTAATGTGCATAATATTTACAGGAATTTTGTAAACTCGTCGCAAATATTTGGAAAGATATAAGGTTTTCTTAAAAATCTCAAATTTTCTAACCTGTTTTTTTTTATAACATGCGGAGTTTTCTGTTATATTATACGAAAACTTACAGAAAAGATGCAATATCATAGAGAAGCATTTGTGTAAAACTTTGGAAAAATTATTGAATATTACAGGAATTATGAGCAATTTCGGTAAATGTGTTTTACTGGCGCATGCGCGAAGCATGTGTAATTTTCTTTCCACAACTTTAAAAGCCAGATATATAGGGCAACTTATAAAAAATCAGTAACAATATCTTAGTAGAAAGATATCGTCATTATACGAGGCAGAATTTTGCTCCTGTCGAAGAAAGACTAAAGCATGAGGGTTGTACACAAAATTGATATTTTTAAACTTATATCTTTAAATAGTTATATTGAATTGTATAGTGGTTAGAATTTGCTGAATACCCATGAACACACTAATATTCGTAACGAATAAAAAAATATATATATGTAGAATTATTAAAATATTTAAGAAAGAAATTAATTAGATAAAAAATCGTTTCGCCATAAAATAAATACTTTAAAAAATATCTTACTAAATAATAGTATCAACTGATTATAATCATAAAATATAATAAGTAAGTAACTTTGATTACTAGTTGTAAATTTAGGGATTTAAGCTATATTCAATTGAAGTACGTATAGCAATCTAACCGCTTGTATAAATATTAATATAACTATATAAAGAATAATGGTTTATGGATCAATTTGTGTTCAACCCTATACTTAGCTACTCTTGAACAGAGCTAAATGCTGTATCTGCCGATTATTCGAATATACTGTATTGAGATTTTATAATTGCCAATATCTGGCTTCTAATTAAGAAGATTACTTGTGATGCGCGTAACACTTTTCTAAATTCTCAAAGTCCATGTAATAATTCAAAACTTTTCTTTGCATACACAAATGCTCATGCATCATTTGTAGCTTTCAGGTACTAGTAAAGCGGTTTTGTATAATGTGCAGAAAACCCATGTAAGCAAAAAAAGGCAAGTAGGGAATTGAGATTTTTAAGAAAACCTTTATTGCTTCAATATGATGGCGGTGAGCACCAGGTTTAGAGCACTATATACTTATATAATGCGTTTTATTTATATAGCTTTTTATACATTTCCGTACTACAGAGTTCTCACTTTAATACGCCTAATTTATCAATATATCTCAATACCATTTCATAGTCGGACTAGTATATTTGAAATCTTGTGATTGTATCTATTATACTGTTGTACTCTGTTATGTATTTGACACTTCGCACCATGCGAAGCCATTTTCGTTTTCCGCATTTCATACGATAGGAAATATTTTTTAATAACAAATTTAGTATTTAGCGTAACGCTTCTACTCCATTTTGCATTCAATCTATTGTGCAATGTTTCTATTATGTAAATTTGGTATTTCATAATTAGCGTAAAGTTTATTATTTGTTTTTTATTCCACTAACAGTACAATTTCTGTTCCAAGTATATTTGTATTTGTATATTAGCAATGTCTATTACCCTTCCCTATATCTGACCCTTAACCGTAGTGCATGCTTATTTTTTCATATATTTCAGGAAGCACGCCAAATTTGGTATAATGTATAGTCTAAATACTTCACAAGTATCCTGTGCAACCTTCGGATACAGGTAATATTTAAAATGAGTATATTTGAAATCTTTATTTCATTAATTCACATAATGATAAGATGTCCAATCGTCCGCCTTTAGGGAGGACAGTCCTTCTTATACAAGCTCTGCCCTCCCACGAAAAGTATCCTCCTACATGGCTCCTTTTCAATATTTGAAGAATAATCTGTAATCTCCATATTTGGTTAATGCGAGCCGATCCGCTGTACTCATTTAGTACATTTCATTTAACCCTCTCATACCGAGCGAGGCGGTCCCGGGCGGTTTAAAAATTTCCTCTTAACAGCGACGAAGGCCGGTCTGAGGCGGTTGCCTTCTTTTCAGGGGAGGTGAGGTTCTGAGATCGCTTAGAAGATAAGCGACGTAGATGGGTCCAATTATTCTTGCCAACCACAACCCATTTCCGTGCGCCTTAAGGGAAGGTTATGGCCGGGGTGGGTGTGGTCGGGTGGGGAAATGACGACCCAGGTTGGGAGATTCCAATCCACGTCGTTTCCTCCCAAAAACTCCCGGTCTTAAAGGAGCTAGAAGAAAAAAGTCGCTTCGGGATTAAAGAACTAAATAATAATTAATAGGCATGTAAGCATAAATACAATAAGGAATGTTACATATGTTTTTATTATCCATTTATCATGTTGCAGTGTATTCTTAATTATTGTTGTATTTACGATATTTTCCTTTTTCAATTTATTTGTGTTTGCCTTTTCATTGTAGAAAAGTTGCTTATCTGATGGTTTCTTTTCCCTCGCTTTTGTTTCACATATAATGTGATGTTTGACTTTGGTTATTTGAACTTCACATACACAGCAATGTTATCTGCTTTTTTTCGTGTAGTTTAAATTGCAGACCAAACGTGTCCTTAGAATTTTTAGTCCTCGTGAAACAAATCGTTTTTGTTTTATATATGCTATTAATTCACTCTCTTTTAATTCATATATAATATATGTTTACTTTTTAATTTTTTTTTTTAATTTTTCAAATAATGTCTACTTACATCTTTTGCTGCCGGTTTGGAACTACATAAACTCTAGAGGCGGAAGTATGTTGTGGTATTAGGATTATGAATATAAATCGATGTTAATTCGTCGAAGAAATACTGATAGAGCATAAAACAGGAAGAATATGCATACCGTAACTTCCAGAGGATGAAAAGGAACTTGTAGAATCAAGTGAGAATATTCTTCACCAGTATTCATAAATCTGTCCAAATAAAAAAGAACTTCGCCCAACCACAGAATGTTCTAAGTCGGTCAAAATCAGTCTTTGTACGAGCAAAGAAATTCAATAAGTACATTAGACCGGCAGAGTAATCAGTTAGTAGGAAATACTTAACATGCAAAATCTTAGGGAGCTAATTTTTCCGAAGAATCTTGTATTACAAAAATCTACGCTAGGGCAACATCACGAACGCTTGAAATTAGTCCTATCTAATGAGCGAAATATCTTTATTTATCCTCTCCAGAAAATAGCTTTCTTCTCCTTTCAAAAGACATACCATGGCATAACGCTTCCTTGACCATTTCTTGGCCATTTTTCGATATTTCACTCCAACCTTGAATTAAAAGCGAAAAACATTCAAAAATTTCGGAACTTTATTCAAATGTTAACTTTTCTTACGGTGTTTTTAAAAATATTTTTACAATTTATGACACCATCTTGGTATTAATTTCGAAATGATTTTCAAATGCTTGTAATCAAATATTTTCCTAGAACATAATTTTTATACATAAAAAGTCTTTTCAGAAAGAGGCAAAACTAAAGACATTAGCTTAAATTGTCTATAGTAGAGGATGTAATGTCGAGTGATTAAAATTTGAAGAAAGAAAAGAAATTTGTAGTAGTGATAAATTTCTGAATTAATTCATGCATTAATATATACTCAGTTATTATTTTTTTAAATAACGAAGACATTTCACCATATTCAGTTTTGTTTTACAGAAATTGCAGTTTTTGTTTATTTAAATACTCCTTCTAGTAATACTGTTTGATATCAATATTTTGATTAAAGATAGCCCGTTATTTCGAAAATTATTTTCTTTTAAGAGCAAATTCAGAATGCTATGAAACCCAAATTTGAAATGAAAGAAAAATGCATTTTCTTCATTGTGGATTCAATTTACATTATTTTTTCTATCTGAGGATTTAGCTTGAACATTTCATAAGTTTCCTAAGGTAAAAATTTTCTGCTAACTTTTCTTCTTATTAGAAATGAATGTTTAATTTTAATCAGTATAATAATGGAATACAGGGTTACCGATTTTGTACTCTATCTTGATATTGCTTTCTTGTATGCATAAAAACAATGTTATATGAAGCTTTCCATAAAAATAAATTTATTCTATATTGATTAATTAGAAGAATTACAATAAAAATAGTTGGCTATGCTTTTTTAATTACTAAAGTTCTTCTTTAATCAGAAACCAGAGATTAAGAATTCGAAATATGTGTTTTGTGGGGGTATCAGACCTGAGTCAATAATTTTTCTTAAGGAATTGGGAAAAGAAATAGAATGCAATGCTAATAGCTGGGAAAAAGTCAGTTGAGATACGCTAAAAACTTTTTCAGCATACTAAGTTTTACGGGAAATATATAAAAAAAGCAAACATATGCAATGTTGTAAAAAGTTTGTTTAAATGCGCCATTTTTCTCTCCAGATAAAAACACAATTCTTTTCAATCCTGTGTCCAAAAATAGACGGTGACTGTAAGTAATCCTCAAATAAAGGCCCTCTGACTGGATTTAATCGCATTACTTTTCTACACTTTTGTTCTTAGGTGAAAAGAACTTACCCAAAAATAGAAAAAAGTCCTGCACAGAGTTTAAAACAACAGCAAGAAGAGAAAAGACAAACTATTTGAGAGTTTTTCCCGATTTATTACGATCTGATTATGGCTTCTTCTCCTTCGCAGACACTTAAACGCTATAACATCCTTCACTAATCGCTAGAAAGAAAAAGGATACAATGTATTTTCTTTTTCTTCTTGTCTGGGGAAAAACGACAGGTATTACGCTTCAATTGGTCGCCTTCATCTGCTGAGTGTTGCAGTTTTGTCTCCAACGCCTAGAAGTGGCCCCGAAGCTTAGCCGATCTCTATAAGAAGAATAAAGATAACCACACCATCAAAAGAGTTGAAATACTGAGTGTTCTAGAGATAAGATAACAAAACATTCTGTGTTATCAATGAATAGACATTAGGAAAATATTTCTTCTCCCAGTTCAGAGTTAGTATCTAAAGCAATATTTATCTTTCTGGTTAACTTCTTTTAAGATTTGAGAAATCTATTCAAATGAAAAAATGGATAAGGTTTTCAGTATTTCTATGAATTAAATCGTTTAAAACCAGAAAATAAGTTGTGGACTGAGTTTTATGGAATATAAGGGGTGTAACTTCTCCATAATATATGCAATAATTATAATATTATCTTTGTTTTAATTAAATTTAATTTAGTATCAAGAAGATTAGTATTAGAAGATTTTGTAAAATCATTTCTATATAATATATTATTGTCTTTGTTTAGTTAAAATTTAATTAATTAAATAGCAGACGATTTAGTTTATTTTTGAAGTTATTCTTATCATATTGGCAACAAAAATTTTATTTGTTGATAGATAATTATTGAATACATCATTGTTAGATTATAAAATGAAACTGATTGGAATAGAGAGTTTTAATTTTTAGGAGGACTTTTTGTGTCTTCGATAATCCATACATTTCTATCACAAGGGGAAAATTTAAGGGATACCATGGAAATTTTGGATAAAAAATTCTGTTTTATTTATTATATAAGTTTAGAAAAAATTGAATTATTTTCTTTTTCTTGTCTCAGTGCTGAAAAAATGCTTAAAATATTTATATTTCAATCTCAGGATTTGATGTATTCGTAATACACAGTTAAAAAAAATTGAGTCGCGGTCGTTTTAATATATTTAAGTTACGTTTTGGAAGCTCACAACGGTTATTAAATGCGAATGACATACTTTTGAACCTCGATTAGATAAGGAAAGGGTACGCTTAAATTACTGGACATTATTTAAAGAAGGTTATGAATGATAATGCCACAAATCTTTTATTTTAAGAATTGAAATGATTTGACTTATCGTAAAGACAGTGAAACACGTTTGATAGTTTTAAAAAATTCACCAAAATCAGGGAACTCAGCGTTGAAAAAATACTAAAATTTATGGGATGCATCCAGATAAGGTAAAGAATCATTGATATTTTTCCAGAATGAATCATGTAATAAACATCATCGTACCGTATATTCATCTTAAATTACTGTAAAGTTATAGTTATCAAAATACTTACTATCTTTCTACAAAGTTTTAATCCGGAAGTGACAAAATACATAATACATCATCAATGAAATCTAAATTCCTAAGATACTCATAAAATTTCAGTGTGTTATCAAGGTCTGAATAAATCAGCATAATTGTCAGTTTTATTTAACAGTTATTTTTTCCATACCCTAGTAGCACAGAGATATTATGCAATATTGAACAATATTCGCAATATCGTATTATATTGTACAATATCATATAATATTATATAATATCGAACAATAGCGTACAATATCGGGGAACATGTTGTGCTACCTGGGTAGTTTTCAGTTAATAAATACGTGAAAAATGCCAGTCTCTTGAAAAGAAACCCTCATAATTGCTGGAAATAACTGTAAAAGACCTTTGCAAAAAAAAACGATGGTTAAAATTGATTTTGTTATAATAGGAAATATATTATACATCAGAAGAAATCTGACAAAATAAAGGCATCATTTGAGGAAGACAATTATTATCGAGCAACCGATATATGTGCGTTTATTGATCGCTTTGTGCACGATCCCTTGGAAAACAATAATATTTGTAGATATTCACGACGATAAGATGGAAGACTGAATATTGAATGTTTGTTGATTGAAAGGTGATTGTCCTGTTTACCAACTTGATATATTTTGCTTAGAACCGTGAGGTTTTTCCATTACTTTTTCGCCGGATATTTATTGGGTTTATGTTCCCTATTTAGTTGCTTGCTAAGTAGTTTCTGATGTAGTAGTTTTAGTAGCTTCTGTTTGTTGTCAGAAAGCATATTTTTAAGAGTAAGGAAAAGAGTTTGCTTGAAATAATATTGCTGTTGAGATACGCACATTGTGGACGTATATTAAGATATCAATCTCTATATTTGTTTGTACAATAACTTATAATATATTCTACTTCACCAGTGAATGGCACAATATGTGCTTCTACTCTAATACTATTGGTTAGTTTTTAATTTTAAAATAGATTTTCTTTAAAAATAACATAATAAATTACAAAAATAATAAATACGAAATAATAGAATTGAATATAAATAACACATTATGATTCCATTCATAACTACAAAATAGGACGAAATGATTTTCCCGTTCTGTGAATACAAGTTGTCAATGATTAAAATAATAATCTTTTTCAAATGCATTCTTTTTCGAAGCAAGTAGCATCTTTTCCAGCAATATGATTTCTCCTATATAGAAGCAAAACCGGAGCAGAGCTGTGCCAATAATTTACTCTGGTTAGTCACTACAGTGAAAAAAAACTAATTAATTTGATTACAAGTATTTTTTCTAATAAATTATCCCAACTATCTTGAAACTCTGAATAGTCATTAAATTCATTACATTATTCATCATTCATTCATTCAGCTTTAGTTTATGCTTGTTCCCCAATGATACGATGCAAGACATGTGAATCCCTTTTTACTTTCTCGTATACGAAGTATACAAAGAGAAAGTATTGTAATCGTCAAAAAATTCGAACTCGAGATTTTGACGAATCTCCACGTTTTAGAAACAAAAATGAGATTGTTCTCATCACATATGAAGCGCATTTGGAGTCTAAGTTAGATTCTTGACAAGTTATTCGTGAGAATGTTTTTAAACCACTGTAATTTAAGTGACACTGTAGGAGTTTGGAAATGCCAGGAGAGGGTAAACTGGCATTTTGTGGCATAGTGCATTGGAACTCTTCTTTCTCCAAAACCATTCTTTTTCAAGTTTCCTACAAGATGGCGTCACCACATGGAATACATATTTTTAAAAAAACTTATCGGTTAACTGACTGACAATTAAGTTCCGAAACTATTAAAACAATTGACCACCGACCCTTAACATGTTTTCGGGTTATCTATACCCAAATTTGATGTTTATTTGTACATTAAAGTTTAATACCCCTTTCAAAAGCGATGGTTTCCTATTGAAAACATCTTTTCAAGAGCTTTTTTCTTAGTCAGATAATAGTCTTTTGATGATTTATTAGAAAATTGTCGTTTTTATTATCTAATGTAGACAACAGAAGGTGGCACTATTTCTAACTTCTTCTGTGTTTGTAAACCCATTAGCATCGTTTTCAAGAAAGAAAAAGAAATTGTCTATGCCCATGCAAGAATTAATAGGAACAATGTCCAAGGTGGACATTTGATAGAGACTGGACTTTGGTATTGAGAGCCGAGGTGTGCGAGACTGAATTACACCAAAAATGGGATTAAACGTTCTCTCACGTTGAGAATGGAGAGAAGCCTGTTTCTTTCATCAGCAGCACATTATGGCGCTGGAGTCGAAGAAAAATGAGGTAAGCATTCTAAAAGAACTAAAGAACCTACTTAAGGAAAATTCAAATATAAAAATGTGTTGGGGAAAAGCCCACGTGGGAATAACTGGAAATGAAGAAGCCAATCGTCTAGCCCAGAGTGCAATTAATAGGGAAGAAATAGATTTTAATATTAAACCTTCTATACTGTGGTTTAAGATGAAATTAAAAATCTTATTAAGGTTTGAATGGCAGAACCGTTGGGAAACATGTTTAAAATTTGGACTCATGGCCGAAACTCGTGAAGACAGATGTCT
Source organism: Araneus ventricosus (assembly GCA_013235015.1). Taxonomy (NCBI): domain Eukaryota; kingdom Metazoa; phylum Arthropoda; class Arachnida; order Araneae; family Araneidae; genus Araneus; species Araneus ventricosus. The sequence continues at coordinate 117,335 of BGPR01003852.1, forward strand.
AGGGATTTTTTATATTAATCAAATTTTGACTAAACACGGGTGCTTTCCGGAACACCAGTCTAGATTCTTTGGAAAGACGGCAGACTGTGCTTGCAGACTTTATTTAGGAACTGTAATACATAATATATATGGTTGTTCTAATTTTGTTGAAATTAGAAAGTAATTTTCCCCGGGAAACTTTGCAACACTTGTTATCTTAGAATTGATACATAATAAGAAAGCTGAAAAAGGCCTGGTAATTATAATTAAAACCCTATTTGAAAAAAGTCTCAGGGCAAATTAATTATCCTTTTTATAAGTTTGTGTTTTAATTGCTTTGAATGAAAAATGCTTCATCTGTATTATGATGAACAGTTGTTAGTCAATGTTCTCATGAAGGATATTTTTTAAAGGAAACGCAATGTACATGATTTATATAGAATTTTTTTAAAATTTGTTGTAATATAATGAGTAAAGTATAATGTTTAAATTGACAAACGCGTGAATAAGTAGGCTCAAAAGTCATTGAGGTTATATAGACAGAGGACCGGGATTTTGTGCTCCAGTTTCGATTTGAGTGTGTAGTGTGGTGTTCGTGTAAATACTTTTGTGTATATGTTTCCTAACATGTAATTTTTGCTCATTAATTTATTGGTAAATCTAATTAATTGTGGCTAAGAGACTAAAATCATAGGAATTTTGTGTTAAACTATTTTTTTGGCTTTAGTTCTGGGACCTTGGTTGTCAATTTGTTTAATTAGTCCAAATTTCTCCATTTTTAGTACGATTAATTGATAGAGCCAGTTGGTTGTCTTGTAGAGGTTGCAGTTGATTGGTAGGGGTGAAGGTTGTAATTCGTAGGAGGTGGCTCCACCATTTTCGACCTTTCATTTTGTTAAAGCAGTTGTGCTCGAATGTTCATCAATTTTGTCCGCATGCCAAGGCAGGACGGACTTACCTTCTGGTTGGACTTATCGTTCTTGATGTCGTCATCATCACAAGACCACTGCTCAACGCTACACGGTTCTGCTTTAAATAGCTCTAGAAGGGCTTGAAACGGAACTTACAGATCATTTAATCAACATAAATGTCTGGTAAGTTAAGAAAGCCTTTCGGTGACCAAAGATGAAAACAAATAAATTTGAATGCGAATTCGCTCGGGAAATATTTCCCATAAGGCGAAAGATAATTTGGAAAGATGTGATTTTCTCCCTACTGTAATCAGATGTCAAAGACACATCGTATCACAGGTTCATTGCATTATGGATCTAAATAGGCATTATAAGGCCAATGAGTTTAGTTTTGTATGTTTTCAATCATTTGGAAATAAATAAATAATGGATTCCTTGTTTTTTCGGAATCAGAATTTTAATTTTAGACAAGAAAAAGTGGTAGCTAAATTTGGACGGAGGTAGTAAATATTCATCAAGGAAGGAAAATTAGAGGTTTATTCACATTCAATAGTACACCCATCATGACAATAATATTTGGACAGAATATCTAGGTTCAAATTGTAATCAAATGGAAATACATATCAATCATATATTATCCAATGTTTAATTTTAGTTAATATTTAGTAGAAACATACTTCTTTTGGACACTAAATGTCACTAGCATTATATTTTTCATACATCAAATCCGAAAATATGGAGTGATGGCTTAAATTGTAAAAAAAAGAGTAAGAAAATTCGATAACACTTATGTTAATATATTATTAGGAGCAGGTAAAATAAATGTCATATCAGGTTGGGTGCATTTATCAAATCATTGCAAAAATTCCAATCAAAGCGGAAAAAGCGCTATAGGAATGATTGGTTGCGCGTTTGACGTGAAAGGAAAATATTGTTGATATATAGTTATTATGAAATGGGTTCTGACAAGTAAAAAGCTATGCAAAGAAAGGGGGAGCTTATTGTTTGTATGCTGAATGTGTGGTGGCTTTGAGTGTTAGAATATATTATTTCTTCTTTCCTCTCTTGAATTTTCTGCAAACGGTAGAGTAAACACATGGAAGAAATTGTTATTCCGTGCGAAATTATTTTTATGTTATGTAAGAAATTTATACGTGCTATCTCTGTGTAGAGGTAATTTTATGTTTTTTAATAATGATTAATTATGGGAATTCATTTTAATTGAAGATGTATGTATCGGTTAAATCGAAAATGTACATAATTTAAAATTTTTAAACAATCTGTAAATAGTTGTTTAATCAGATCCTTCTACGCATATTGTTGCAAAATGGAAATAACTCTGAAATCCTACATGTCTGAATATTCTATGAAAATTATATTGTAGAAAATCAAAGCACCTGCAATGTATCAAAGTTAAACCTATAGAGCATCAAATTAAATGAAAATTATGAAAACACCAATGTTGCGAAATCATGAATATGAGATATAAAAAATTCAGTGATTTTATTGAAAAAATATCTTATGCAAGATTCAAGGTTTGATCAATCGTTATTCCTTATTAGAAAAAATGTCGCTTTACAGTCGGTATCTGATATCATACACCTTTTGAATAACCATGATCTTTAAAGTTAGTTAAATGATATGGGATTAATTCTGAAAAATTGGAACTATATGGCACAAGTATAGCCTTGAAGAATACTCTCAACATGCAAAAGCGTGATATTGCTAGCTTTAAGAAGGAATTGTTTGAGATGAATTCAAAATACTTAAATATCAAATAATGTTTTAAGTTAGTGATTGATAAAGAACAAGAAACAAATATCTTTCTTTATAATATCTTTTAAAAAGAACCAAATTATTTTTCTATATCCATATCATTCTATCTAGTCTATCTATATATATATATATATATATATATATATATATATATAAATAAATATAATATATATATATATATATATATATATATATATATATTATATAATATATATATTATATATATATATATATATATATATATGTATATATATATATATATATTACTTATATATATACTTTTTTCTCTTTATATATATATATAATATACTATATAATATTATAATATATATATATATATATTATATATATATATATATTATATATATATATATATATATATATATATATATATAATTTTCATATATATATATCGAGCTTTAAAATACAATAAACAACTTGGAAGATTGATATTTAATAATAAAATTAAAGAAGGTAGTAATATTGACAATTGCAAATGTAAAGAATATAACAATTTTATAGATATAAAGCATGTACATGTAATTACAGGCGATTTAAATATAGGAAATAATAGTATTTTAAGAGAACTAATGAAAAAGGGAACAAATCATAGAATGATAATATCCAATAGTAATAGAGAATAATATTGAAAATGACAATAAAATATAGTATGTCTTCAGAAGCTTCTGAGGAGTATAAACATAAAGTTTTGAATGATTTGTATGGACACAATTTTAAAACACATGATGAAACTAGATACCAGGATATTAAAACACAGCTAGAAGATCTGCAGAGAGAATTTGTTATAGTTTATGTTGACAAAGTACCAAACAATTATGCTATCATTTGTAAGTATTATTATTGTAAAGTAATTAAAGAACTTATTCTAAATAATGAGGTATATATTGAAACTAATTTCAGTACAAGAGAAATAGATAAGTGAATTAAAGCTTTTCATAAAAAATTAAATATTTATTGTGAGAAAGTGAACTATCCCCATATTTTTCTTACACCAAAATTTCTTAAAAATCCTATCAAATTTAGGAGCGTAACGAAAGGGAATTATAGTTATATAAAGAAAACAGGTAAAATTTTGCAAAAATATCTGCAAGATATTATAAAACAATTAAAAGTACAAAATAATACAGCTATTATTAATGAAATTATAAGCCGTCTTAAAAATATAAATATTTATTCTGTGGATACTTTTGATTTTCAAGATTTATTCAATAGTATAGATATTAAAGATATGATGAAAATTTTATTACAGATTCATGAAGATTTTAGCATAAATAAAGTAATTAATATTAAAAATATAAAACATTAATAGAAGTTATATTAGAAGAAAATTATATTAGCTTCGATAATAAATTATACCAGCAAATTAAAGGACTTCCACAAGGTGAACCAGCTAGTAATGCTCTAGCTAATTTATATTTACACTATCTTGAAAAAGAACATATATATAATGATTCTTATATCATGTACAGATATATTGATGATTTATTAATGTGTTCAACAGTAGAAAACTACACAACTCAAATTGAGTTTCATCCAGAATATTTTATATTACTAAAACCTAATGAAGGTTTTTCTTCTGCAGATTTTCTAGATCTTGAAATAATAATAGTTGATAATAAATTAAGCACTAAGATTTATGTTAAAAGAAAGACTTTTCAGTTCAATATAAAAAGTTAACTTTTTGGAATAGCAACATTAGTGTTCAAATTTATAGAAATATCGTCATAAATTCTATTCATAGAAGCATTATTTTAGTCACAGACAGATTGAATCAGCAGTCTCATATTAATACATTTCTTGAAAATGCTATGAGATATGGGTATCCTATAAATTTCATGTTTGCTTACGTTAATAAGAAATATTTAACACTATTAAATTAAAAGTCTTTTAGATTTATTTTTGATGTGATCATATATAATAGAATTAACAAGGATTTTAGTAAATCACTTCATAGTGAGATGACGCCACTAGATTAAGAATAAGATTGCATCATATATTCATTTATTTATTTTTATATATATATGTATTATAAAAAGGTTAAATTTGATTTATAGTTAATATTTTTATAGTGATTTATTATAGTATTAAAAGCTTAATTTAGAAGTAATATATCCACTTTAAATGCGGAACTGTCTTTAGGATAATGCTCAAGTCCTAACAATATTTATAACTATTGAATTGGTATGTTATAATTTATAATATACTTTCTCGTTCATAATCTTGAAAGATTCTGGGGTTAGGTTAGGTTATATTAACGTCCCGTTTTGAAGAAACACAAGAGCTATTTAGGGACGGACCCCGTAATTTTGAACCTCGGTCAGATGGCGAGGACGACACCTGAGCTGGCACCCTTCTCTCCAAACTTCTCCTGATATTCCCTTATACGCGGGACGTGGATTACCGTTAACTAACGAAATTTCTTCCTTTCTATCTCAGAAGTAATTATTATTATTAATAATTTATGTATTTATAATTCTATGTTTGGTACAGTTTTTATTTGTGTTTTGTGTGTCGTTTGATGTGTAGTGTTGTTTGCGTGTGTTTTGTTTTTATACTATGGGGTTTCAATCTTGGATTTATTTTTATATCTGATTTTTACTGCTTTTTCTGTGTTTATTTGTTTGTTTCTCTTTCAATACTTATCAATTTTTTATATATTTTTACTGTTCCTTGCTTGCCCGAGCAGTAAATCAAGCTATTCTCTCCCCACCGAGGTGGGTCGAACCATACTTACACTCCCAGCTCTCTTGTATTTAAAATTACTGCCCCTGTTCGGCCAATGCCTGTATCATCTTATTGCACCCAATAAATCCCGTCCTCCACATGCTGGTGGAGCGGCTCTCTCCCCGCTAGTCCTCTACCGGCCTTACACCCTTCTTGGGTATTTTTGCGCCACACCAACGGGAGGACGTTTGGCCACTACGTGTGAAAGATTTTGGGGATTTATTCTTCTATTTTTTCGTTTTTCCAACAATTGACTTTCGCAGAGGGTTGGTGCAACAAAATCTAGATTTAATGCGACACATATCAGTTCCCAAGGCTGATAGGCATTTGATTGTTGGAATTCCAATTCCATGCTGTCTTTTTTCAGAGTGTAATAGTTTTTAATCAAACTATCTTTTGTATTTCATTTGTATGATTATTGATAAGGTAATTTGATTTAAATTTTAATTTCTAGATTAATATTTGTATATATTGAAAATATAACACATGTTTTGATTAATTGAAATATTTAACTATATATATATATATATACGGAGAGAGAGAGAGAGAGAGTATAAATCATAAAATGAAAGAGTATAAAACGTGAAATGAGAGACGCAATGAAAGCACAATAACGTTTCTTCAGGGCATGCAGTTATTGTGAATTGCTAAATATAAAAAGTTTGGCATTTTCTTGCAATCAGTTACGCCGTAAGGCCTAAAACACTAATTTTCATCCATAATGCCAAACCGAACCAAAAACAGAGAGAGGAGTTTTGAATAATTAAAACAAAAGTACGACATGATTATATTAGAGAAAAGTAAGAATAAATATTTTACGTACCAGAAGGACGGATGTTGACGTGGCATTGTTTGTGGAGGGTCACGGTACAGACTGGAGTTGAAGGGGTGTGAACAGAGTATCGAGTAACAGTTTTCGCGCTTAACTTTGGCTGTTGCCAGGGAAGTGTAGTATGTTGGGAACTATGAAGATTAAATAGAAGAGCGATAACGATAGAAAGTTGAGAGAAATTGTGTTTTTGACACACAAAAACACAATTATCAATCAACTTATAAGAATCAATAAAGTTTGCAATAACACTAATTCTGCCAAAAACCAAATCATGCACTTAAGAAATAGCCTCAACATTAATAAAATTCCCCCCTCACTTTACGAACCTCTGATTAATGAATTTAAGATGTAAGTAAAGGATTGCTTATCAGAGAGATGTCGACGCGAAGTATAATCTTCGCGGTAGGGTCATTCAAGTCGATAATGTCTGATATTTTACCTTGAAAACGCATCTTTTAGACATTTTTCACTTGTTTTACTGATTTCTTCCACTATTTCTCTACGCTTTCTATCGTTATCGCTTTTCCATTTAATCTTCATCGTTCCCAACATACTACAATTCCCTGGCAACAGCCAAAGTTAAGCGCGAAAACTTTTACTCGATACGCTGTTCACACCCCTTCAACGCCAGTCTGTACCATGACCCTCCGCAAACACTGCCACGTCAACTCAACATCCGTCCTTCTGGCACGTAAAATATTTATTCTTACTTTTCTCTAATGGTATCACATCGTACTTTTGTTTGAATTATTCAAAACTCCTCTCTCTCTATTTTTGGTTTGGTTTGGCATTAGGGATGAAAATCAGTGTTTTAGGCCTCTCGGCGTAACTGATTGCAAGAAAATGTCAAACTTTTTATATTTAGCAATTCACAATATTTTCATCCCCTGAAGAAACGTTATTGTGCTGTTATTGCGTTTTTCATTTCACATTTTATACTCTTTCATTTTACGAATTTTACTCTATCTACCACAGCGCTTTTGGAATTGCAGCTTTTTAGCGCATTCATTGTGTATGTGATATATCGGTACATATTTCCATCTGTTACTGTTCGCATTTTTATCTTTACTCGGATATGCTTTCATTTCGTTTTTTCATATCCTTTCGAATTTGATATGATAGTTGGTTATTTTATTTTATTGTTTTTTCTGTTATGTTTCGCCTCTTTATATATATATATATATATATATATATATATATATATATATATATAT
>BGPR01003853.1:0-33330 GCA_013235015.1 Araneus ventricosus
ACCCAACCGGGGATACCAGAATAGACCCCTTAGTCTCGAAACGTTTTGATGCTCTCTCGTATATCTGTTAGGTAAAATTCCTGTCATACAAACGCATTCAAGTGTTTTGTTTCCTTTGCAGGTTGTCGCTGGAATGAACTACAAATTGGATGTGATCTTCGGCAGGACCAACTGCAAGAAAGACGAGGTTGAATTTGAAGATGCCGCTGACTGCGACTTCCAAGATGGAATCGTAAGTTACCCCAGTTTCAATCAGCAACATTTCATGAATGCCTCTATTTATATTTATCCATTTTTGTACTATTAATTAGTTAACAAAGAAATGAAAAAAATCTGATTGAAAATAATTTTTATTTCCTTTTTAAATCTAAGAACGAAATATTCCTTTTTCTAGTAAATGTGCCATGGAGTAACGAAAAATTTTCAATTTGTAATTACTTTAAATTCTATTTACTTCATTAACCCTTTGACATACAATTTTATTTCACCTCTTAATTAGATGCCACCACCCATTTGGGTTATTTTTTATTTCAATTTATTTAAGTTGGTAAATGATGCTTGAGACATTTAAGCGAGTCCAGGTGATTTTTGTATTTAAAATTAATTGTTGACTGAAATACGGATTTAAATGGAAACATTTCTGTAATTCGATTCACGTGTCAGAAGTTGTTGCTAACGTTGCATTATTGTTGCATTAACGTATTGTTGTCACGTTGCATGTTAAGGGGTTAAGTTGCAAATAATTTTTAGTGCACCTAAGGTTATGGATGTAGTATAAAAGCTTTACGATGTTGGTGAATTCCTAGCTTAATTTTTGATCAGATCTTGGCGAACGTGTTATGAAGTAAATAATCGTCGAAGTGGATGGTTTCATATTAATTTCATCACCATAATTGTCAAATATGATAACTATGATCTTGCATTGACAGATTGTTTTACCTTTAAAACGTCACTCGCCACGACTCGCGTCTGAAATTCGAACCATCTATCTAATTCTATGACTCCTCCTCTGCTTAGTGGCCACGACTCGCGTCTGAAATTCGAACCATCTATCTGATTCTATGACTCCTCTGCTTAGTCGCTACGACTCGCGTCTGAAATTCGAACCATCTATCTAATTCGATGATTCCTTCTCTGCTATTTCTTAACTACAGTAGAGGAGAGGTAATCTGATTAGATAGTAGGTATGAATCGTATTTTATCGCCATGTGAATCGTATTTGATGCACGCGGCAATTAACGTGATAAATGCAATTTTGTTTGCACGTTCAGAGAAATTATCTGTAATCGATACGCAACTAACAGAAAAGTATCATCTTTTCAAAGATATAATTTTACGCACTGTTCTAGAAACCTCTCTGTTGCAACCTTTTCAAAAAGCGAAAAATATTGATCATTTCGCAATTTAGGAAAACAGAAACATACAGAAAAACTTCCAGTAAGTTTTCGAAGCAAGATAAAAATTTCAGTATCATTCATTTTTTCCCCTCACAAGTTTTATTGTTTTTCCTATTATTGATTATTTTTATAAAGGTTTCACGATATTTTTTTGAGTTTATAATTTTCATTCTTTTATATGAAAACAATATTAATTTTCAATATTTATAATTTTTTAAACAGGGAAATATTTGCATGTCCTTATAAAAAAAAAATAACGGATTAAGTAAATCAGAGGTACCCAACCTGTGGTACGCGTATCTCTAGGAGTACGGGGGAACTAGGTAGGGGCACGCGAAAATGATATTTGTAATAGCGGAAAACACTAAACTTAAGAATATTCTAGAATTTCCCAAGTTCATATGAAAAATGAAAGTGAAAATTGTACGAGATCGAAAGCCGGTTAATCAAATAAGAAAAAGGAAGCAGTAGATTAATATCCAGATATTATCTCTCATCATAAGTTAATGCGAAATTATTTCGATAATGTTTTCATTTGTTTCGACGTTGAATTAATACCATTTTAAAAAATGGAATAAAATGCAAAGTCAAAAATAAATCCTACATATTTTATTAAGTTCGTTAGAGTCGTTTGACTCTACGTAGGATTTATTTTTGACTTTACATTTTATTCCATTTTTTAAAATGGTATTAATTCAACGTCGAAAGAAATGAAAACATTATCGAAATAATTTCGCATTAACTTAATGATGAGAGCTAACAATTTCTGTATATTAATCTACTGCTTCCTTTTTACGTTAACTTAAGGCCTTGCCGTTATTAATGAAAAACTTTTTGTGTTGAGGGATGGTTTGGGGAAGGATAACAGAAATGGGTTCTCAAAAAAAAAAAAAAAATTCGACGGGAGGCTGTCTCTGCGAAACGGCCATTGTGATTGAGGGGCGTAGATTTGCTTACCTTACTCAACTGTGACTTTCTGTGACTAAAGTAGCTCTATGTGAATATTAACTCCTCTATAGTATATAATGACTGTTAGTCTAGTGTGACTCTATCTATGTAAAATCCTTCGTGATTTTCACCAACTTTGCAACTCGACTGTGATTAAACCGTAATTACAAATTCTAATAATGAAAATGAAACTAAAACCAACTCTCTATGTTATTTGGTTGCGAAGCTATAAGCGCTTAACTTTACCACGAAAGTCTACTTAAATCAACAATTCTTGAGTAGTAGTTCGCGCGATAGATGAATGAATTGCCTTAGTCTGCGTGCGCGCGCATCGGTCGCTGTGACATCATAAAAATGTTTCGTGATTTTCACCAACTTTGCAGCTCGACTGTGACTGAATCGTAATTCCAAATTCTGAAATTTTTTTGCAATCTTCAATGTCCACCTTTCTCTGTTAAATGCAGCTAAAACCAACCCTCTATCTTTTTTATTGCGGAGCTATTAGCGTTTAACTTAAACGCGAAAAACGTCCTAAGCTTTTCCTTTCCCAACACACCATTAGACCACTAATGGAGAGACGTAGTCTACATCCAAAAAAAAAAAATACAAATTCGTACGTGAGTGAAAAAAAGTTGAGACACCCTGACATAAATAATCAGAAAAGTTTTAGAAAACCTTTTAATATGGTTCAATATGAAAAAACTGAGATAATGTATTGAAGAAAATTTACAAGTACGATATATATTTTCGGATTACTTTTAATAACTTACTTTAAGTACTCCCAAAAATCATCCCTTGTTGATTTTACTGTAGTAGTCTGTACTATCTGTTATGCTGCGTACTACTTATTTTAATTTATGCAACTATGTTCCCGTAATGCTGAGAATCTGTATTCCATTAAACCTGCGTTGCACATTTTATCTGATGTATCCTTTTTTTACATAATTCGCCAACAAAGAGTGCTCTTTGCGTTTCTAACCCCATGCTCTATTGCTTAAAATGCCTTGTTCTTGTATATCTGGCTCGTCCTTAAAGCTTGTTAACTAACTTTCAAGACGCCCTACGCGAAAGAGTGAATGTCCAAAGCTAATTTGTAAATATTTGGCCATCGTAGAAAAAGATTTAAAATAGCAAATTGATGAGATATTTCTCTTGTGTAACATAGGGTAGACCGGAGCTAGTTGGCCAAAGGGGCACGTTGGGCCCGTCGCGATATTTTTAATACTTTTCGGCATTTAACGAGGCCATTCCAGACAAGTGCGTATTATCCCGCCTTCCTTCTTCCACATCAACGTCATTGAAACAGTAGCGTTCATTGAACCATCCAGAATTTCATAATTTTTGCTAAGCTGAGTAAATTTCCTCAATTATGAATAATCGTTTTTTTTCTTTGCTTATAAATTATAATTTCCATTTTTACAAATAATATTCAGAAAGATAATTCTTCGTTGTTACTTTAGGGATTGTTTGCTTATCGAAATGCTTTCAGAATAAATCCCTACACTCCTGAGAAACAAAAATGGCGATATGGGGCTAGTTGGGGCATTTCGCACGGGGCACGTTGGCCTGTGCTGCTACACAAGGTTTATCAGGATGTGCATTATAGAAATATCTCTAAATATGTGGGATAGAATTTCACCAGATTTATTTTGCAAGATACTTGTTATGAAAAACCATGCTGACTCAATTTTGATTATAATTACACAATATTTGACGATGACCATAAAAGCTGTATCTCGGTTTCTATTGAATAGAAATGTACAAAACTTGTATATAATAAACATAATGTGGATAATAACACAACTACGTTACTTAAATAAAGTATAATAATATAGAAGAATGTTTTGTGATAGTCGCTTCTTGTTAATAGTGGCTCAACTTACCCCGCAGTCGGGGCGGGCTGGGCCAAGAGACATGGTATCAGTTTGAGGTTTTAAATTAATACTGATAATTAATATATTCAAATTTTACTATGGCGAATTATTTCTGAAGGTTCACTAATAGTGTCAGCTTTAAAAAATTTTAAAAATTTCGAATTCCCTTTTTTTTTAAATTCTTAGAAGAAAAACGGACCAACTAGCCAAGGTCTATCCTATCTTAAACTCAAAGTAAGGACAATTTAATTATTAATATTGTAATTTAAAATTATTTCTTTCACTGCGATATACCATAGAATGGCCGCTCGAAAGCAGTTCAGAAATATTTGAACGTCACAGAAATAAGTTAACGTTTTCCGGCGCAAGTTATTAAAACTTTTTTTAAATGTAATGAAAAAACACCATGAATGAGTTTAGTTTATTGTCTAGACAAAGAATTTAGAAAAAAATTAACTTGCCCCCTTCCGCGGGGGGAGGATGTCCTTTTTAGGGATATCCCCCTCATATGGGTACCCCATCGGGGACAGCCATTTTGATATGAACAAAAAATAACGTTGAATCTTACACAAAATCATAAATTAATACTTCAAGGATATTAGAGGAAAATGGTCAAGTAAATTTACTAAACTTGTAATCATTAAGAACTCAAAATTATTCCCATCTCCAAGTCAAGAGGTTCGAGGTATTTTAAATATTTAATTAATCCTATAAAGAAAACAAGATATCTAGATTCCGAAATGAGAACGATTTCCTAACTTTTCCTGCAATTTTTCGGGTTTGAAAGTAGAAAGCTTTTTTTAAAATTTTAAACTTGGGTTGTTGGGTGTTTCATGCAATGGAACGCTGAGCCACAAGGAGCTAAGAAGTCAAAAATCGACATCTGTATTTACTGCTGTTTTTACTCTTTCAGAGCACCTACAAGAAGTGCCAAGTCTTGGTTTACCGAGATCTGAAAGGCGAACACAAGCTTGTGTCCACCGGATGTATCCTTGCCTCCAAGAAGGATCTTTAGAAAGTTGCAGAGGCATGTCACACTGCAATATGACTGAAATGTGAAGACATCATGTAAAGCGAAAATCTACACAGATGTGTACGTTCCTATAATAAACTTCGATATTCAGTGCTTTAGATTTTTTCCAAGGCCTTTACAAAATCGCAATGTTATTTATTACCTTAGGATGTTTTATTTACAGGTTGACTAACTGAAAAGGTTTTGGATTAGTTTAGTTTAGTTAAATACGGTGAGTCATAAGTCTCCATATAAATAGTGAAAGCAGGGACTAATGTTTATTTTATTCGTACAAATGGTATTGTGGCGTGAGTTACCAGAATATCAGCTGTTCTAGTTCCTTATATCTTATTGGAACAGTCTGATTGCGTTTCATTGGATAGTCGGAATGTCTTCTGACATTTCTTCTGTCATCCCAGAATTCCATATCTGACGAATGCGAAAAGAGCATGCTTATAAGAACATTCGTATTCGAGAACGATTCTAGTGATTATCGTTTCGATGTAACTTCTAATTTAGTGTTGGTTATGTTGAATGTAAATAAATATATCTTTTTATAATTTCATCATTCATTACCCCATTCAATATACCAAAATATCATAGGATACCGCAGTTACTGGATATGTTTCATGTCGACACACATTGACAATCGCTTTAAACAATGTTGAACAGAAATATTCTCTTGCATGTTCAGTGTCCACTCACAGAACTCTACCCTGTTGCAACATCTGCAGCTTGTATGGGTACCACTTGTTAGCCCGCAAATTGCGCATGACACTGCTTTGGTTGATTCCCATTCGCGCAGAGAGACGTCGGGTCCCTTTCGTCGAACTCCTGGCCATCCCTGATACCACCTGCGTTTACGTACTTGATCTGTTGCCGTCGTACATCAAGTCAATATTAATCGAGCCTCATTCAACTCAAGAATCAACCAATTCATCACAAGACAAGGGCCGTTCGTGACCTATCTTCACAGGTTCGGTTTATGTTCACACGATCGATGCGTTTGCGGTGCTAAAGGTGATCCAAACCACTATGCAACAGTCTGCTCAGTGACAAAAACCCTTTCATTTCACGAAGTCCAGTGCTGGAAACCTTTCGACATGGTGCGAAAGTATTGTCCAAGACAAAAGATCCCTGGCACGACTCATGAGTATTATGAAGATTCTTCATGAGCGAAGGCATGATATCATCGTGGATTAAGAAAGACTTTTCTCGCTTCCACCAGCAATTAAGACATCCATTGCAGACTGTTTCAGGTTACTTTATGTATTAATTATTATTGTCTTAATTTTCCCCCCTTTTCTTTGTGTATTTCATCTTTACGCTGAGAGGGTTTTGTATAACCGCAAACCTTATCTGGTTGGTTCCCTCTCGGTGGATTATTAATAATAATAATCTGTTGCCGTCTTTGGTTTTCCAGATCTGCTTGTATAGGCGACGGAACCTGTCCTTTGGAGTTATCATGATAAGTTTTGCCACGGTGTCATGGATTATCTGTGCTCTGTACATTGCATTGAAAGTTCAAGCTACGTGACAGTTACTGCCAATCCCAGCCAACTGGATAATGTCAATCCGTTATTACTTCCTAAGTGCCATCTCTTTTCCATTAGTTCATCTTCCTCAAAACGCGAAAGAAATTAGTAACCGCTTTCACCATTTGTGTGGAAAATATGACTCACTCTGCATTAACAACCCGTTTTTAAGCAACAATAGGGCTATTTGAAAAACGTTTTGGAAAATGGTAACAGAATCAAACTTTTTTTGGAATTCATCAGAAACGACTACAGCCGCACAAAAAATGAATAAATCAAGGTATTTTTAAGATTATTGCTTGAAAATGGACAGCAGGGATGAAAGACAATTTGCTATAAAATGGAATTATGCAAATTAAATCAATTAAAAGACGCTCACGTATTATGTACTTTTTAAAAGATTAGAAGGCGGATGGTATAAAAATTCAAATTTCCTACACATTTGATAGTGAAATGCCATATTTTATGCGTATGTATCCGGCGATTAACTTAACAAAATTTGCATTCATAAGCGCATTAATCCACACATGACGAACGCCATTTATATCCAGGCGCTAAACAATGCGCTCGTCACTTATCATCTAGTGATAAATAGACATCACCAGATACTCGTAGAACACGGAATCTCGCAACAAAATGCTGGCTTGTGAGGTGCATCTGTAGAAAATGAGACTTTGATATACGAATATTTTTATTTATTTTAATTTTTTTTGCTTTCTTAAATTAATATTAGTAGGCATAGGCAATTAATAATGGATACAAAAAGGTGCTTTTATGATTTGATATTCGCAAAATATTGGTCTTTCATCAATTTAACACTGAGAAAAATAATATCGTAAACATCAACAATGCATTAAAAATAACATAAAATAAATAGTTCAGTTATTAAATTATTTATTTCGTATTTTCAGCAATTTTGCCAATGTGGTTATGGAATATTATATCTATTTCCCAATATTCCATATACTTCTGCTAAGTGCAAGAGAGAGATTCAAAATCCAAATTGACCAAAATTGTTCATTCTTTTGTTAAACTCGGTGATGCACGCCAAGAAAATAGCAATTACGGTATGGTTCTAAGTGTCTGGATGTTACCGAATATATGAAGTAGGGGAGAGTGGGGCACCTTGAACAGGTTTTGGATATTATTGCATGTGCATTCAAAGCTAATGTAAAATATGAAAAATTTTATGTTCTAACAAAAACTTTATTATATCAGTAAATGAAAGCCAGAAATACAATTAATTACTGCATCAAGAAAATAGAGAAAACTAACTTTTAAAATATTATATGAAATGGATCAATGTGCCCCTTTGGGTGGGGTAGCTTGAACCTCCAGGAGGGGCAGGTTAAACCCATGTGAAATATCACTCTACAAACTAACAAAAGTGATAAATGCCTTTCCACTGACCACTTAGGATTGACATTGAACGCTTTCACTGGACACTTAGGAACACATACTGACAATTATAATGATTAATGTCAACACTGAAATGCAACACCGATCGAACCCTCTTAGTGGAAGCAGTTGTCGTTGGTTTCCAAAGGCACATCACAATGTTTTTTCTGCTTATGTAACTTTTATCTTCTACGTCTGGTTAAAAAGATTTTCCAGTCAGTTTATATTGTCTGTAAAAATCAATTTCATATATATCAACTTCGTCATCTTCTCTTGTTAGATAAATTATTTTTCCAACATAATGAAGGGTTTTCTGTTTAGAATCCAAAGTTTATTTATTCTTGAATAATTAATATAAAAGTCCCTTGTATCAATAAAAGCAAAGTTAATGACGAAAAAATAGTTTATTATTTTTTATTCTAATTGAAACAGTAGCCTACTCTTACACATTTAATAATGAAAAAACAATGACATTTTTAAACTTTGTGTAAATATCAGATTTATTTGAGCATTTTTAATTTTTGGTCTGTTATTTAAATTAAAAATTTAAATTTATCTAAATTAAACTGACTTAAAATTTAATATTTCAATTCATTATTAATGTTTTTATTTGATATTTAAATCAAATAGGCTATATATATGTCTGTCTTGAAATGTAAAATTCATAAATCAAATAAATAAATAAATATTATTATCTTCCATACATTAAACAAAACATAACTTTACTAATGTGGCAGGTTGAACATAGGTTCTAACTGCCCCGTTTTTCGTGGTTCAATGTGCCCCATTCGCCGCCATTTTAAAATATTTACTTTAACACAGTTATGGTGCAACACTTACATTTAAAACTATGATACAAATCATCATCTGGGACATTACAATCTGTTTAGTAAAAGAAACTAATTAAAAGCACATTCATCAAAGTGAAAATAAACTGTTATTTTACCTGTAAAATTTTACTCTCATATGTGGATTTTAAACACAACCTCCTACAATGGCAGCAAGCAAGGGAAATAAACAATGCTTTGCATGAATCATCTATTTAGTTCTAGTTGATAGTACTGTGGTAATATCTAGTGTGAGAAAATAAAAATAAAAGAAATGCCGATGGTTCAAGGTGCCCCTATGTTCAAGGTTCCCCACTCTCCCCTATTCTACTACCAAATTTGGCGACCCGATTAAAATGTTCCTCAGCTTTCATTTCGATACTAAGCTTAATTTCAAAATGGAAACAATATATTCATAGGTCACACACGGCAGAAAACGCTGAGCCAGTTTAATTTTGGAATCCATTGCAAATCTTGCAAGAAGAAAAATGTAACAAGACGTGCAATTACGAGGGCTGTTTTTTAAATTACTGTTTTGAAATTCAGCCACTGCAGCGCTGCGAATGCCTTTCCGCGCATGCGCGTTGAATACCTGCATGTTTTGCCTAACCACAGACGCCATTATTGAAGAATTCGAGGGTGAGTATTACCAATTTACGTCTGTGAGTATTTAAAATACCTCAGTGAATTGAAACTCCCGATTTTGAAATACGCTCTGTCATTCGTTTTCTTAAGGCAAAAGAATGTGAAAGCCGCTGAAATTCATCGGCAGATAAGTGAAGTGTATGGAAAAAACATCACGAACGAAGCAGTGGTAAGAAAATGGGTTAGAGCATTTAAAGATGGCGGCGCGAATGTGCGTGATGAGAAACGAAGTTGGTGACCTTCTGTCATTTCTGAAGACCTGCTGCGGAAAGTTAATGGAAAGGTTCGAGAGAACGGATGCTTTACGATTTCATCTTTATCTAATGAGTTTCCTGAAGTTTCAAGAAGTGTTTTTTATGGAATTTTGACAGAGCACTTAAATTATCATAAGTTATGCTCACACTGGGCAGGCGGCAGATTTCTGTGGGGATGGTATTCAAAAGCTGGATGTAGCATACGACAAATATTGGTGGAAACTATGTTCAAAAGTAGAGTAAAGTACAGGCTTTCATATAAATATTCAAATTGATAAAAAAGTGCACTTGTGTGTTTTTAACTTCAAAATGGCACTTGCTTAAAAAACACGCCTCGTAGATATTAGATGACATGCGCAATGACATTGTCACATGACGTCACAGTCACGTGAATCGGCACCATAGAAATAACCTCCTAGACTCTCGTGATCACAATAGAAAAAAAAATAATTTACATCAACATAAAGGTAGAAAATAATTTACATCTACACAAAGGTAGAAAATAATTTAAAACGACGAACTGGCAGTTAAAGCTTTAGTGAAATAACATTTCGAACAAATATAAATGAAAAATCAGTTACAAAATACGAAGCTTTACAAATGTTGTTATTGCGACAAATAATCAATTTGATTGCGGAAATTAATTCCCGATTCTCTATAATTACTTTATATAAGAATAGACAACCGTAATGAATACACTCCGTAGATTTCGATAGACTTGCTTCTATTGAATTTATTCATTAGTAACACAAAGTCTCGCCTCTATTTCGTTAGAGGTTTAATTAGAAATGAAGTAGCTCTGATTCAGCATTTCTTCCTGGAACGGCTTCATTATTTGTTTGGACACAACATAACAGGAAACGCTGCCGACAAAAGAATGGGAAACTTTCACAAAGGTGTCTTAATGCAAGTTTCCATCACATAATTCGATTCTATTGATCATTTATGACACGTGTTGAGAAGCTTCAAGCTCTTCAGAGATATTCAAATACAGTAAAGCACCATTTCTAAGTTTCTCATTTATACGTCATTTCATCCCAGTCCCGATTCATTCGTATTCATTGTAATGACAAAGTACCTCGTTTATACGACGCAAAGCTTCGGTTATGCGTCGTTCCCCCCCGTTCTAAAATGTGAAAAATTTCCTCCTTCCTAGTATGCGAACTGTGATGAAAATATCATGACTTCGAAATTATTCACAATTGATGAAGTAATAGAAGACAAATTAGCTGGTGCTAATTTAAGCGATGACGAAGAAGTTATTCCAGCTTCCTTTAACCCTTTGAGTACTGAATTATTTAAAGATTTGTATGCCCATAGGACGGATTTAATTTGTCACTATATGGATTAATATGTAAAAGTAATACATTTTATTTGGAATATACTTATATTGGTGATATAAATATATTTTTGAAATGGCATTTTAGTTACAAAATATAAATATTTATATAGAACAAGAACCAACTTAAAGTCTAATAATTTTGTACCGTGTGGTATTTTTCAAAACATGTCGGTAAATGCAAAGGTACCTGGCATTGTTTGCATTGCCAAGTGGTTTCTTTTCTTATTTTATGTTTATAACATGCGCGACACCGTTTTGTAGGGTGTTTCTTTAATTCTGTTGCCGGAATATTCTCCTGAAAATGTGCCCAATTTTTCGCTTGCAAGCGATGTGGTGCATCGCTACTTGTAGGACGCCCACGGATATTATAATTTGGCAGGACCACTTGCGCCAATAATTCTTCTTAAATTCAGATGACGAGTCGTCCACCGTAACTTCGCCCAAGTAAGCAGATGGCGAGTCTCACTCGTCAAATGTGCCCAAAGGGTTAAAGACGTAATGGAGTCCATTGAAAAACTTCGAACTTATATCTTTTGTCAAAAGAATAGTGAAAAAGCATTCAATGCACCTAATTCGATTCATAATGCTGTACTTAATACTCACAGACAAACAGCATTTCAGACAACGATTAAAATTTTTTTTAATTAAACGCCTACCTGCATGCCCATAAATCGTAAAAGATAATGTATAATTATTGTTCAAGATATGCAATAAATGTATGATTTTTCCTCACTTGCATGATGAATGTTTAATTTTAAAATTTAATTTTTGATTTCCATACTATGTAGTAATATAATAGAATTACCTTAAATAACTTTTAAATTAATACTTTAAAATGAATTTTTATTAATAGTATTAAATTTGTAATAACCAAAAGTTGCTTATTAAATTTCGATAATAAGTTTTTTCATTTATACGTCGTTTTAAGTCAGTCCCTTGAAAGACGTACAAACTGTGCTTTATTGTATGCCCGTCTATTGTTAATCCTCCCAATTTGTTAACATTATTAAAACTTAACCAGTAAACTCGTGCGAAGCTTCCTCATGTATGAGATACCTAATATAGTCTTCAAAGAATTTTGAGGAAGTCAGAGAAAAAATTATAAAAGCAATATTATTTTTTAAACAAACTTTGAATTTAAATAATATCATGTGACGTGCTTTTAAACAGTAGAAATTTGTTAAGTACATAAATGTTATACTTGTAGAGTGTAAAATTTATTTACTTAACCAAACAACCAGAACATATTATTTTGTTTATTTACATAATAAAACACCCAGAACGGGTCATATTGGTAGAAATCACATTTTTTCTTTAGTCTAAAATTTTATTTTGGTTCAAATTTTAAAACAAAGAATATGTTTTAACGCAAAATAAGTATACTACCCCCATGGGAAAATACTATCCAATGATGCCTCATTCATCGCTGTAGGCTTCGTATTAGTTGAGAAAATGGGATGTTGACAATATTAATAATATGCAGGATTTATTATTAAACGAAAAGAGATTCACATGAAAACAAATTAACTTCAGTTTGTGAAACACTTACGCAATATTTAAAAACAATTCACGTCTATTTAATATTGTGAAGAATGAACCGTGGTTTTATTTACGAGCCCGAAAAAAATTAAACAAAGTTACAGTCTGATGCTGTAGAGGTAGTAAAATAAACACAACTTTCTGTATGAGCGAGGAATTTTTTCCAGGGCAAAATCAAATTTCTAGTTCAAAATCTTTTGATCTTTAGTAGTTTAATTGAAGCGATATAGCAGGTGCCATTAACAAATCACTGATGCGTATGTGAAATATTTTTTGTCTTGGGTAAAAAATGCATTCTTCACAAGCAATTCTCTCTTACAAAATATCATTTCGTCATGCTTTGAAAAAAGAAGTCACTTTTTAGATGGATTCTTCGATGTTGATTAAAACTGTTGCTAAGATGACTGCGTAATTAATTCCCTGCTATCACGTCGCACAGTGGTCCAGTTTCGGTTTGTAGCGCGACAAAAATCGAAATTTCGAGGTCCGCAAATGGGTTTATTTTCTATGGGGGTAGGTAGAGAACCGTTTGGAACCCTGAAAGCCATAATTTGTTTTGCATAAACATGTAGTCTTAGGAGGTTTTACGGAGGTTAAAGTTGAAGAATGTCTTTCGAACACTTGAGTCGCGTTTCAGTGAGCCCTCGGATTTCGTTCTGTAAAGTTCTACATTGCTCTTTATCTGTCTAATTTTAGATTTTTCATGATGTTGGATTCCAGGACAAGTAAATGAAACCGTTTTTAACACATCATTTTATTATTTTCCACATTTTTATACTATATTTTAAAAAGCCCTTTTTTCACTAAATTTTCAAGTTTAAAGTGAATTTAAAAAATTTGCACAACTTTGCACACCTTGAGACTGCCTTAAATCATTTCTGCACTCTATCTTCTATAAAATGTCTAAAAATTAGCCCCGATAAACCCCGACTTTTTCATTTATTTTATTTTTTAATGTCATCTATGTCAGTGAAGAATTTTCACTTTTTCCTTCAATGACGCAAAAATAAATATCTGGGTAAAAAAAAACCTGTTTAAAAACTAAGTTAGCCTAGTTCAAGCCTAGATGCTAATTGCTAAAAATTCAATCGACATTAATTCGAAAATTTTATTGAAAAATTTTCGAATTTAAGGGGGCGGATACTCAATCTAAAATACATTTTAACTTTTTAAGAAATAAACGCTGGATGGTTTCAAAAGTACTTTAAATCGATTTCAATATTTATTTCTGATTTACTAGTTGGCATAAAAACATCGAAAACGCGAAAATTTTGGAATAGTTCAGAACGTGATTTGAAATTTTCAAGACAGTTAATTTGCTTCAGTAACAACCTTTCAAGCGCTGTCTTCAGCTACAGCTAAAAAGACAATAAAATTAGAAAAACTTAACCAAATATAGTTTTTCATAAATAACAAATAATATAAAACATAATTCACACGATGAAAAGCGTTATCTTCATCTATTATGCTTAAAAGTTAGTTATTAAAATGATTTGGAATATTTCATGAATTTTCATATTATTTTTGTGAAAACTGAGGGCAATTTTTCTCTTAAAAGTAATTTTTTAAAAGATTTAATGGTATTTATATAACATTTATATTATATTAACGGAATTCTTTCACTTTTTAATCGTTTTGAAAGACATTTGAACTTGTCGCACAATTATTCATTAGATCTATCTTAACATTGCAAATATTTTGAATGTTAAAAATTAAAAAAATACCTACGAGACTTTACTAAAATTTCACAAATCTTATTTTAAAGCTATTTCCTTCATTTGTTAAAATTTAACAGATTTTTTTATGTTTTATACAACTAATTATTAACTTTTCCGCAGATTACAACAGTTCTCTCCATAGAGAACAATGGGGACGAATTAAATAAATTAACACAAATCAAGAAATATCCAACCGATTGTTATGAAATTTCATGTGATACAACTGAAGTCCATTTCCTTTAAGCTGTGCAATTTTCAAGTCTCTGCTGTTTTTAGTTCCGTCGCTATGATTTTTGTCTCGCTAGAAAACGAAACTGGACCACTGTGCGTCGTACAAACAAAATGCGTGCTTATATTATTATACAGGGTGTCCCGGAACTTCGCGTACAAACTTAGAGTGGAAGTAGAGAACATCTTTAGAAATCATAATCATATAGGAATATGGCTGCGCAAACGCCATATAGAGGAAGCAGATGGCATTTAAAATGATACAGCACTGGCCACAATTGCGGACACTTTTTTAAATGTGCACATTTTTTTTCCGAAAATCTCCTCGAACTTCAACCATCTAAAGACTAGATTTTAGGTCACAATTTACATGATTCGGTCACGAGGTCATTTAGGGGACCGAACAGAAATCGACCAAGTCGAAAAGGGATTTTGGCTCAAACCGCTTCACAGAAAGCTGATAATAGTTTGCAGCGTTTATCAATTCTTTTGTGTGATATGCACAATATTTACATACATTTTTCGTAAAAATAGCACATATATTCGGGAAGATATAAAGGTTTTTTTGAAAAAGCCCAAATTTCTCCGCATGTTCTTTTTTATTATAACTTGCAGATTTTTCAACCAGATTGTAAGAAACTTACAGAATACGTGACCATATGTTAGAGAAACATTGTATCAAAATTTGAAGTAAATGTCTGAAATAGTAGAGAAAATATGAGCATTTGTAGTAAATAATTTTTTTACTGCGCATTGCAAAACGTAGCATAATTTTTCATTCATACCGTCAAAGACAGACATATAAGGCAACTTATAAAAAAATTCCAGTTCAATACTGGTAAAATTCAGAAATATATCGGCATTTTGGCTAACGCTGTATTATTATAAATGTCAACTGCTGCCTCCAGATGGCGTTTGCGCATCCATGTTCCTATGTGATTATGGGGCATTCCGGGGCACCCTGTAGTTATTTGTGATCACTGAATTTATTAATAACTATCTTATAAGAATGCTGTTAATAAAGAATAATAAAATCAGTAAAGAAAGTAGACTTGGTTTTAAAGTAAAATTAACACAAAAATAAGATAATAAATAATATATAGGATGTACATTCTAAACGTAGCCCAATAGCTTATTTCTAAACTGTTAGAGATGGGTATGTACTTCAACATGTAAAAATGTTTTTAAATGTCTTAAAGAATTATATTTTATGTTATTGGAATCAATAAATGTACTCTTGAACAAATTACGAAGTCTAAATCTTTATACACTCCCTTGTTCTATTAGTCATATTTAGTAAAATATTCTTGATACAATAACATCTAAAATGAAAAAAAGTTCCACACTTCCTCGATTAAACTGAACGAGTTCTGAAGCTTTGAATATCGCTGTTTTTTTATCGATTTTTAAACCATTTCAATGGCCACCAGGAAGAAGATCCTCCAATCAACGTAACGCTTTTTTGGCGCGCCGTTGATTGGTTTAAAATTATGACATTCAAAGCTTTCTTAGCTTCCACCAGTTCATAAATGGGCCAGTTTTAGTCAGTTAGGTGCTCGAAAGTGTGACCACCAACAGCAACAAATTTATAACCGAAGAGTATGGATTGGCACTAATGGGGTAACTGCAACTATTGCAACTCAGGGAGAACTTGCAACATGCCACTCTTCCTTTGAAAGTTACACAGGGAACATAAGCCTCAAAATGCGAATCAGGGTGAACTTGCAACATGCCACCCTTCCTTTGAAAGTTACATAGGGAACATAAGCCTCAAAATAAAGAAAGTAAAGTCCAAGAAAAACATTTTATTAGTAAGGTAATTCATTGTTTGACTCCCTTGAACTCTGAGGATAGGCTTCGAAATCGCGCATGTTCCACCAATTCAAAAATACGATTTAATTATATTAGTTTCTTCTTATGTACACTTTGAAATAGCTAGTGTCGCTGCCATTCTTATTTATATAATGGTTTTCCTGCATATCTGATTTTGCCGCCCCTTTCGAAATCCCACTAAATTTCCTTTAGCTACGCCATCGACTGGCACATTAAGAAAGATCCCTGGCTTTTCCACCAGCATCCAATAACTTGGCCAATAGATTTCCACCAGCATCCAATAACCTGGCCAATAGATTTCCACCAGCATCCAATAACCTGGCCAATAGATTTCCAACAGACTCAATGGGATTTCTTTAGAAAATATTTTTAAATATGCACCTACAAGCAGGAATCCATGCATGTTAAATCTGGAGATCATGGTGGCCAAGGAAAGACGCGATGATTTGCTGTCAGCTGAAACGGTACTTTCTATCAACCAATCTCAACTGAGCTCTGTTCCATCACAAAGCTCCATTTCCGTTTACACATTATAAAATCTGCTTATTTCGGTATATTGTACATAGCATTACATTTTTGCCAGATATTTTAGTATCAAATTGCATAGAGGAACTTCAGTTATGCACATCCTGTACTAAAGCTATATGATTTGGGATGCGTAACATCCTTCGTGCAAGACAAATCGTATTAACATCACATTTACTGAGATATCATTTCGTCGCTTAACAAGCAACACCACCTATCTCAATCTTTTGAAATTTCAGAGAGGAAGAAAAAAGTGAATTTTTCGCAACGAATACTGAATATTTCTGAATTTTTTAAAATTTATTATATGAACTCGAGACCACATTTCCCAGCGTGATGTGGAAAATAAAATTCAGAAATATTCGTTATTGGCTGCGAAAATCGAGTATTTTCTTTCTCGCTGAAATTTCATGGCATTGAGATAGGTAGTGTTCCTTATTAAGCGATGATTTGAGATATAGACAGAATTGCAGAAATTTTAAAAATATATAATTTTGACAAATAGAATTGAATTATGATGAAAATGTAACATTTAAGTGATTCATAAAAACATTGTTTAAGATTCTTTCATTTTCAGAAAAAAGAAAAATTCTAGGAATTTCCTATTTACAAAAAAAGCATTTTATACCTTATTTTTAAGTCTAGATAGAAATAAACGAAAAAGTGTTATGCATAATATTCAGCTGAAGGCTATTCCAATACTTGCTGATCCTAAAAGTTATTTCATACATTTCAAAGGCAATCAACCATCTTTGTTTAAATTTTCAATATCCACGATAAAAAGACTGAATCATTTTCCATTAATTTCTCCCCATCTTTTTTCCGCACAAGAGAAGGTCAAAGATATATAACCAACTGGTTATTTAGTGAAGCAACAAAAGAAGAAAGAGAAAAAAACTTTTGGCAGTAGAAGAGATGATAAAATATTCTTTTGTACACATATGAATAATGGATGAACATAGTGTTTACTTCAACAAGTATAATCATATTTTTTTTCTCGGAGCCTCGAAGCAAAAAATGGTCTCTTAAAAATGTTGTTCTCTATTACAAGGTTTACGAAGTCACTGGATGTTTTTGATTATATGCATCCATGGATTTCTAATAAATAATGCATAACGTGCGAAAGTAGTTGAGTAATTTGATAAGCTATGAATTTAAGAAAAAAATTCTGAATAAATTTAATTTATTTTGTTCTTTTTCTGCAGACGATTTTGCTGAGTAGTTTTTAATAATTTGTCCAAAATAAAGACTCATAAATGGAAGCACTAATTATTTTCATTCTAGGTCGAACACTATCTGCGTCTATGTAATATCATCAACTCACCTTGAAATGACCTTTACGAAAACGAATTATTGCAGCCATTGCGGATGGATGCAATAATTCGTTTTGCTAAAGGTAACTTAATATATATAAAACTTGATTATTCTTAAATATTTTTACAGTGGAACTTGGATAATTTGAAGATGACAGGGACACGATAAAAAAACATACACTTATCCAAGTTTAGCTTAGTTATATCAACGTGCCATTTTGAAGAAACACGTAAGGTTTTGGGGACGGACCTCGTAATTTTGAATCGCGATCGACTTATCTAAATATCGGAATTAAGAAAAACTAGGTCTAAAAATGAGTGCAGCAAGAGAAAATGACAATTTTTAAATTGAAAATGTCGTTTTTCATATTTAATATTTTTGATAAATTATACACAATTACTAAATAAGAAGTATAAGTAATTTTAATAAATAAATTAATAGTTCTTATATTTGAAGATTTTTAATAATTTAAAAAATAATAATTGCATTAAATAAGCAATTTTAATAAAAGAGGAGTACATAAAAATTTGAATGCAATAATTGCAAAATAATTGCACGCGTTCAAGTTTGTTTTAGATTCGAAAATTTTTTTTATTGCTTTGTACAGCAGTACATTTCTCGAGTGAATCAAGGGCCTTAAAAACTTATGATCTCTGAGGACCTAAGGTAAGGATGCATTTAACTAGCACAAATCATTCAGACATAAGAATAAATTTTTACGATTCTTAATTTTAACTTCGATTTAAATAAATTAAATTCATTCCCCTGGTGTACTTTAAATACAGAATGTCCAAGAATTGTGGGATACATTTAAAAAATTAATAAAAAAACCCTAATAATGCTACAAATACCTATTTTTTTAATGACAGAGCAAATAATCTTTTTTTCCAGGTAGGTAACGCGGCGTTACGGCGTTCTAAATTTCCTAAAGGGAAGGAATTCCGTACGCAATGGCCACTGAACGGCAGAAACGGATGCACGTTTTGTGGTTTCCTTTTTTAGTTTTTCTTGAATATCTCAAAAAATATTCAGTTTTCACACTACATGCGAATTAGCAAATTAAAGAGCGTAAAAGTCCCTACAAACCATGCTTTTATTTTTCTTCTAGCTTTAATATTTTTGCAGATAGTGTCTCTCAAAAATGGGAGATTTTCAATAGTTTACGATCACCTAGACCATCATAACGGCGCGTTTCCTATCTGAATTTTTTTTTTTTTTTTTGAAATGTGCTCTTTTTTAAAAAAAAACGTATTTGTAGCATTATTAGGGTTTTTAAAAATTAATTTTGAAATGTGTCCCACAATTCTCGGATGCACTGTATGTCCAGGATCAAACGTCTTCTTCGTATTGTTGCATGGGAGCTTGGACTGGGATGACAGTGGGTAGCGAGGGTCAGTGGTGCCCGGTTCTTCTCAATATGATTTTTCGCCCCTCTCCCCCGATATCACCAGTAATTTAGCTTGTGTAAACGACACCGGGGCACGTTATTTTTTTGCCTCCTTATCGTATTTGGCTTTAAAAACTGACATTGACGCATGATCTTCCTGTCACCGTGGTCAGTGGTTTAGCGAGGATAATATGCACCTGGCTGTGTTTTGTACATAGTACGCAACTTTTACCCTTTTTTTTTCTACCGAAATCGACATCAGTGACTTGATAAGAGCAAACTGCACCCGGGGCAAGTTACAAGGTATCTCTCATTTCTTTTGAAATTGCATAAACGTAATTAGGGACGGCGGGTATTGCGAAAATAACCGGTTTTCGGTTATTCCGGGTTTTTTCACCTCCTGTTTAATCTGGCGGTTATAACCGCTCAAAATAACCGGTTTTTGAAATAACCAATTTTGTTTTTTTTTATAAAAAAATAAACGCCGTTTGTTGACAAATTTTTTTATCAATATTGCTTTGGCAGGAAATCAATCCATCGGCCAATATATATCTGTTCATAAAGACTCTTTCAGTAATCCGCCAACCAACAGAGGCCTCGAGAAAGCAATTGTCGTTGACTGGTCTAAGATGATGAAATTCAAAGCTTCATAACTTGGTAAATTTTAGTCTAATCGAACCTAAAATCGAGCCTATTTTCCCAATCCGGTTTTTTTACCCGGTTATTGAATTTGAAAAAAAATAACCGGTTATAACCAGGGAAAAAATAACCGAAAAAACCGGTTAACCAAAACAAAAAACTTGTTTTCGATTAAAACCGGTAGGTTTTCCCCATCTCTAAACACTATAATGTATTGGCTTCATGGCACCCCATAAAACTAGTGCCCGGGTCAAGCACACCCGTGCTCCCCTCGGTCGCTAGGCCACTGAACCCTCGTCATCTGGCCATGATTCAAAATTCCGTCCGAAGGTCTGTCCTAAAATAGCTCTCGAATAACTCCAAAAAGGGTCTAAATAAAACTAAACTGAAAATTTACTCTTGTTATATAGCTTGGTTTCGACAGAAAGCCATCCATGCTGGATCATTCCTCTGTCGCCAAACCTTAGTTGTTAGAATGCAGAGATTACAGGGGCAGCGATGTTGAAAATAAAACCTCATGTAGCAGTTCGGGTTTTCTTTTACTCAAACTTACGTCCCTCCATAGTTGTCTAAAGGGGAGTCGGGAAAGGAAAAAATGACGACGCTTTTCGTGGTAAAGTTAAACGCTTATAGCTCAGCAGCCAAATAACATAGAGAGTTGGTTTTAGTTTCATTGAACAGAGAAAGGTAGACATTGAAGATTGGAAAAAAAATTTAGATTCTGGAATTACGGTTCAGTCACAGTCGAGTTGTAAAATTGGTGAAAATCACGATGAATTTTGATGGCGTCACAGCGACCGATGCGCGCGCACGCACTGACCAACCTAGCTTCCCGCGCTTTCTAATACCTATCTGTCTGGCCGCCTCAGTCGCTTGCTGCAGTCGGTTGTGAGCGGTATATTAATAAGATTTTTCAAATTTTGTTTCGTAGAAATTTCTAGAAACTGCCAAAATGAGTCAACGAAGTGATTTGTTGAAGAGGAGACGAAATTGAGCTGCTGCTCAACATCAAATAAGTGAGGAAGAGAAGGAAAAAAAAACAACCAAAATCACGAATCAGTCACATAAATTGAGAGTTACAAAGAGCTACTCCAGTCACAAGGAGTTACTTCAGTCACATAATCTCAGAGTTACATAATCTGAGAGTCACAAAGAGTTACTTGAGTCACATAAGGTCACAGTTGAGTAAGGTAAGTAAGTTTACGCCCCTCAATCTCAGCGGCCATTTCGCAGAGACAGACTCACGGCGATGTTTTTTAGTTTTAGTTACATAAACGTCCCGTTTTGGGACGGACCTCGTCATTTTGAACCATGGTCAGATGACGAGAACGATACCTTAACTGGCACCTCCTCTCCAAACTTCCGCATCACACCAGCTGGATGATGGATGACGTTTGGTCCCCTACATATTATTTTACTTGCAACAGGCCCAATACACGGCAGATCTTTAGTGGAATCGGGTCTCGAACCTGGAAATCCTCCGGTCCCGAAACCGAGACCTTACCACTTGGCCAACGGGGCATACCATAGAGCAGTTCGGATACACTATAGCTTCTTGGTCTTTTGGCTAAGAACAAAGTGTAGTTCGGATACACTTATGCGTATTAACAATAGCCTATGTCGACTAGGGTACAGGTAGGAAGACAGACTTTGAAAACTATATTTCTTTACTGTACACTATTTATTGATGTATACTTGTTTGCAATAGAGCAAATTTACGACATTTTTCGTTTTATTTTCTAAACAAATTTGTCTTAACCAATTTTTTGAGTTGTCTCCATATTTGCTTCATCAGAGCTATTTTTACTGCGAATCATTGATTGCACGGAATAAGCTGAAATTTGTCTAAGTTACAGACACACCCGAATATTTTATCTCCGTTGATAGACAAGCAATTGCAGATTATTTTCTTCTATTTTCCAGAAAACATGTGAGATTCTCCTTCTCAACCGTATAAATCATGAGATCTCTGATATTTTCTATTCAGACGTTTGCGATGGAAAATATACTTGATTATCCCACGGACAATTTCTGCTCGGTTTTATTTTAACAAGCGCATTACAACAAAAATTCGATGTACTTGCGTCAGAAACATAGCATTAGGATGAAGAACGTGGAATCCTGCTTGATTCTCAACAGAGCACAAGAATCTCAAAAAGTAAGTATAGAAAAATGCATATAATTGTCATGAAAAGAATGATAGGTAAAACAATAATAAATTTAAAATTTTAATATTTACTTTCGTTGCGTACTATTTGTTGAAAAATTATTAAAATGCCCAAATTGCTTGTTCAAATTTTTGCAAGTGACAATATTATTTGTGTGAATTTAAGGGGAAGACTGAAATCATTTAATTATACGCATGCGCAGAATTCATCTCATTACTTCCTTCTATCACAGAGTGCCGCTATTACTTGGACGCACCAAGCACACAAAAAAAAACATATAAGATGTATTCAACATGGAGAAGCAACAGTTAGTAGCAACAATTTAAAATTTATTTTTACATTCTCATTCAAAGCGTATAAAGAGAAAGTATTGTACTACAAATCTGTAAAACCGCTTTTCCTGCTATATTAGTCTTGTGGTTGGAAAAAATTAAAAAATGTTTTATAAAGGTTCTTATTAGCTATAGGGGGGAGGTCAAGCCTATGCCCCCTGACCTTGGCGGCAATCAGTAACATTGCCGACAAAATGAAGGTTCTAGAATATGCTTGAATTTTGGTCCTATCTCTACTAGGAAAGGAGTTATTATTAACGGTGTGTCTTTGAGAGATTTCTATGTGACGTCAAATCCTGTCGGAAAAGCTATAAAAACCCGCAGGTGCTGAGACAAGTGAATGTCTTTGGAGTGTGTTTGAAAGTCTTTGAATCTCTTTGGAGTCTTGTTCGCATTGCGAGTTTGTCAGCTGTCAGACACTGAGCGCTGTTGTTCGTGCTATTACTGTTATTATTAGTGATTTGCTGCCTGCTTTTGTTGCTAATTTCTGTAAGTGCTCTTCTCTTCATGATAACCGTGCTTCGTGTTTCCTAGAATATTCGTTAAATAAAGAGTCGTTCTCCATTATCCTGCTTGTAGAACTGCCTTTATTAACAACAGTTGTCATAGTCCAGAAATTCGACATCGATATTTCGGAAATTCTTCACGTCTTAGACAGACATTTTTGGAAATGTGATCTTGTATCTGTGAACGAGAAAACTCAAGGAAATTTGGTATTTGGTCTTTACATCAAAACTGTAGATCTCTATCAGTTTTTTGAAGAAATCTGCCAGAACGAATTCTGTCTCTCCTTCTGTGTGCACATGAACATAATAACCAAAATTTTGAACATTATTTGATTGTCAGAATTGTAAATTTGTTTCAAATTTTGAGCAAAATCCATCGAAGAGTTCACTGCTTGTCGAACTGTCGATCCACGCATATGCCAACGCTGAGATAACTCAAAATACGCAAAGACCTAGGTAAAGGAAATATGGTAAGGGTTTGTTCGCGTCAAGTCACTAGCTTGGCTCCTTTCCGAACTATAGCAACCCTTTGATACCGCCATCTTTCATCTCTGTCAGGGTTACCGGAAGTTGTCTGAATTTTATGCCTGAAAGTGGGTAAAAGCACCACATGGATTTTCGCATCATACATTTTTATTATATATTGAACGAATATCTACTCTAACATGAGTAAACGCATTGGAGCATGTTTAATGTGTAACATCGAGGTTCATGTTAACATTTTCAAATTTATTAATATTGTTCTCATAGGAGTTAGCTCTTTTGTGAGCAACTTCTGCCATTAGGCAGCATATTTTGAAAGTAATCCTGTATATATGTAAATAAATTCTTTATTTTAAATAATTAATACATTCCTCTCAATTTGAAGAATAAAACGCAGACAGTGGTCTTAATACTAAAACTGCAGAAACTTGCCGATTTTTGTACCCTATCATAAAAAGAAAGAAGCGCTTTTCGAAAATAATATATGTTGGGTTATTTTCGGCACACAAAAGACATAAAAGCTTCATGTTGTGGAAATATACGAGAAAGCCGCGGGGAGAAAACTCCCGCTTGTTAGAATTTATATTTACATCACGAATATATATATATATATTCCAAACGGATGAGCAAGTTTTGCCGAGCTAGTTTAATGCATTCTAAAAATGCTAACTAATCCTGTAATAAAAATCTTAAAACAATAATCTCTTATAGTCTGGAACTATTTTCATTTTATTAACTTTATCTTAAAAATGTTTATTTTCCAAGTCTTCGCGATTATATTTAATCCTTTAATGACAAGAATTAACAGCAACAACATCGTAATAACTACTTATCCATAAGCAGTCTTCCATTAACTTCGATTCAGTCTAAAGCGTGAAGCAGAAATCTTAATTAGAACCCGAAGAATTCAGCAGAACTTTGGCAAGCCTATTTAAATTCCATTACAAGCTCAGACATCTTTCGATCACAAAGTAACTTTCCCGCTAAGTATTATCGGCCATTAGGTAAGCTCAGATGACTTCGAGAGCTAATTGTTATTCTGATTTTACTCCGGGCTTACACCAATCTGCAAGTTTTGTTTGGAATTTCGTTTATTTGTAAAGTGCAGAGATGTGCTGTCAGTGGATTAAAGGATGAAATCATGCAAAGCGTTTGCGATGCTTTTAATGGAGAGGGGAATTGTGGGAATGATTTTCAATGCTTTTAATTATGTCGATCTGAAGTGGGAAGGCATAATTTAAAAATTTAATGAGAGTAAGCGCTCGGAATGAGAGAAATTTTCTTTGTAGTTCGGAAATCGAGTTATGTATTTAAACTTTCTGAGAAATAAGGTTTATGCGAAATTCTTTTTATTTTCTCGTACATTTAATATAAAAAGAGGAAATATTGCAATCATAAAACAATTGATTTTGATATTTTGATGAATATCCAAATTTTAAACCTCCCTGTGTTCGAAAATACATTTTTGAATTATGTCTTTCTGTGGATACGTTAAATAGAAAACGCAATCAGCTATACAAATGAAATTTAATATGCTATCGTTGTAACAGAATGGTGTGTTTTTATTAAAATGTGGACTAATCCCGTCAAAAGTAAGACTCTTTGTGTGTCCCTCCGGTGCAAGTGAACACCGAAACTCTAAAAAATATCCTGTCGGCGAGCCCGAAGGCAAAGGTAGATTCCTTTAGTCCGGAGACATAAGGAAAAGAACATTTCGCCCTCTGTTTTCATAAGGATTAGAGCTGCAAAAATGAAAGAGGGTAGAAGAGACTTCAAATGACGAGAGCTTTCTAGCAAGGGGTAGCATGCATAGGCTGAAAGGCACTTTAAGTTAGGGGGAGGGGGAAATCACTTTTCAGCTCATAACTTCTAAGCAATTGCAAGTATCAAAAACGTTTAAGCACAAAAATTGTTCGTTATGGTAAGGCGATAATTCTCCGGAATTGAATTTTCTTTCTGTATTCAATCGGAAAGCAATTATGGGGAAATGAAAATTTTAACCCCCAATGATTTCCATCCCCTTTTATCTGGATACACCATCTACGAACTCGGCCATGATTTTCACTATTCTTACGACATATCCCTCGCTGGTTAAAATCAAATAAAAATTGCTCCAGTTACCGTGTTCACAAGATAAAGTGTTTTAAATATGCCTATACATATTGTTGCAAAAGTCTTTCTGTGGGTGTATGGTGTAAACAGTCCAACACGCAGGATAATGGAAAATGAAGGTTTATTTACAAATATGCAGGAAAACACGTAGTACAGGTATAGGAAACAATAGTTCTTCCACAGATTACCAATGTAAAGAGGCAACAATTCTCAGGTAATAACAGTTCAGCACTTTGTTATCTAACAACACAAACAGTCAGCAAATAACTAGTAACGACAATAACTGCACTTTCAATAGCGCTCAGCTCACCAGCTTCCTATCTTGCACTACGGACGAAGCCCTCAAGTCGTTCCCAATGGATCAACACTACCCCCTCTGATACAGGCGCAATCCTTATATACTCTCTCCGACAGGCCGTGACGTCACAAGGAGTTTTCTCGTATATTCACGCGTATTCCCTTTCCTAATAGAAATATCGGGAAAAGGGTTGCATTTTCTGGAATCATCTATTTGTCGCCAAGTTCGTCGCCAAGGTCAAGGGTCCCGGAGCAGTTGCTGCCGTCACTCCATGCTTAACCTTGTAAAACTCTCTTCCCAACCATAAGACTCACATTGCTGGGAAGCGACTTTCCATGTTTGTAACAATATATATAAACTTTTGAACGAAGGGTGGTTTTGGGTTCTAGGGGTCATGATCGGTGAAGATCTACAGATATTCTCCGAAAGTCGAGTCATGAGAACCATAGCAATAGGTAGATTTCCTATAAGGAATATACCTAAATGCTATGAGCAAGATGTATGAAATTTGGGATATGGTTGTATCATTTGAATTGGAGGTGTGCATCAAATTATGGATCGAATCTATCATTGGGTTGACTGTCTGTCGGTAAGCAATTTCTCATGTTTTGAGAGCACAATTTCTGATAAGCCTTGTTTTTAAAACGCTGTAGACAAAATTAAATGTCTCGAAAGAAAACAAAACACAAGATCCTTTGTTAAAATAAATGGTTACAAAATTTATTTTTGTTTAAGCTTAAAGAAACAAGCCCTAAGTATACAGAAAAAGTTTACATTAAATTCCATCACGTAAATCTCCATTTCTTTCGTTCTACGCTTCCCATTTTTTATGCTTCTTACGATCATGACGTAAAAAATGCTAATCGCAACCCAGAAATGTTTTAGCGTTCATTTAAGGAGCAAAATTTATGTGAATTTATAATTCAAATATTTAACAAGCCCAGCAAGCTATGTGGATGGGTTTTAGCATGTCATCTTTACGCCAGAACTGCGTATAAATGTCAAAGTTTGGAACAAAACCTTCCGTCGGGCGCATCTAATCTGTGAGATGAAACACCCATATTTTTTTTGTGGCTAATTGCGGGTTTTACCGAGTAAGGTGTGGAACCTCTAGCAGCTTCATGATTCCCTGCCACTTCCACTAGGGTGTCGTGGTTTTTTCTCTAGCGCTCTTTTGAGGGACACGTTAATCTGGTAGATGAGTAGCGCTCGATTGCGTTTGTATTTTGGATTTTCCCAAATTTTTCTCAATATTTCTTTTTATATACCTGAAAAAGTTCTTGTACCTGTGTCTCAGCCCCTAACTCAATGATATTGATTGTTATTTCCAATATGTTGTTTCAAAAATGTCGAATTATTTCAGGCTGTCAACGCTAACAGTTGTTATTGCTAAGGAACCTTACGGTAAAACAAACATCAACTCCCTCCTGAATCCCTGGGCATTTCGTTAGTTGAAATTCTCTTATTATTTCTTATTATAATTATTATTATTAAGCTTATTTTCTCACTTTAGCAGCAAACTTCATCATTACAAATCATCGCTTAACAAGCAACATCACCTATCTGAATTTTTTTAAAGTCCAGACAGGAAAGAAAACTGAATTTTTCGCAACCCATAACGAATATTCTGAATTTTTGTTATGGGTTGCGAAAAATCCGTTTTTTCTTCTGAACTGACTTCTGAAAAAACTGAGATAGGTGGTGTTGCTTCTTTATCGCCGAAATATGTTCGTACAATTGGAAAGACGTGTAAACCTATCTACAGACCTCCTAGATTAGCTACGAGAAGGGGGTGAATCTCGGAGAACTTACTGGTTTCCTTTCTTTTCATTTTTTTATACTTTCAACAAGTTAGTCTTATGTTGCAGTTGGATATGAGCTAGCCTTCTATTGCGATTAATACTCGTAACATCCCCATAGTCAAAATATAAACCAACAAAATCATCCATCACCAATAAAAAAGAGTTTTTTACCCTCATGGAAAGATATGAATCAGAAGAAAATGAATTAAAGCTATTATTCAATAGTGCAAGTCAAAATCTGTTAAATTAAATAACACAACAGCATGCCAAAAGTTAATTTATTACACTTGAGTATGAAGCTGAACTAATTTTGATGAACAAGAATGATATAATTCCTGTAAAACAACAATTTCTATGTCAATCCCACTTGTAATAAATTCTGTGAGGTTGAAAGATTTCGTTTCGTTTGACTGCGCGATTACAACCTTTACTCAGCTCTAATTCTGTTTCCCTCTTAGTTTTTTCCCCCTAAAAGTTAGTCGTTTTGGGACTTGACAAGTTCATCTAACAAAATGATTTATGACTAAACTTTTAGCTTTTTTCACTCACCCATGATGTTTTCAGAAGAAAATGTTTGAGCATTTACCTACCAGCTTATATTTCTTTCCAGAACGATTGTAAAATGGTCTTTCTGTTCTAGAAATTTCAATTTTACCGATCTAAAGATATTATTGTTATTATTACAAAGGCGACGGGTTAGGCGTTTCTCCAAGGACAATTTTATTATATTTTTTCTTGAATTTTTAAAAATCTAAAACGAAGGTTTCCTTTTTAATTCATTTTTATCGACGAAAATCTATTTAGATCTCAAATATTTAATGATTTCAATCCTTTAATGAAAAATATAAGTATAAAAGACATTAACAGATACGTTTAAAACAGAAATAATCGATTGTGAGAACTTTGCTTCCGAAATCTTTTCTGTTAACACTATTTTTGGAGCCAGATTCTTCACAAATGTTTTCTCTGAAACCAATTTTACTCCGTTTCTGGAAATGTCAGTTCAAACAATTCATTTCAGCCAAAGCTTTTGAAATGCCGCTCTTTATCTTTCCGCCTTGCATTCCTTTGATCGAAATAAAATAGAATCTTGAGTTCAGCGCTTAATTGATTCAATTGTATATAGATGATTTCTTACGGAATAGCAGACGGCGAAATTATATCCGTCAAAATTTAAAATTCAATCTTTATCCATACAGGTGGAAGAGATGCTGTAAAAGCAGATTTTTTTCCCTTCTATGAGCCAAACTTAATATGATTGAATTGTTCTCGATGTACGAAATAAGAAAAAAATATCAAAAGAAATTAAAATAAATCGAAGCAATAATGACACAATAAAAACCAAAATATTAACACAATCATTGTATCCGTAACGCGGAAATTCAGTAGCAACCAAAATAACAATGGGAATAATAAAAACAAAATTCAAAATGGAGGTACTCGGCCTTTCACTTCCTCAAGAGTTCGAAAGAACTCTTGCTGTGATCTTGCTTGAATTAAAAATGTTTTTTACTCTTTCCTGGAGATATTCCGCTTCAAAACGTATCTAATGATTCGAAATCAAAATTCAAAAGCTGCTGGTAAATTAAGCAGAAAGTCAGCGTGTGTTTTTGTTAGCTAAATTTAAATCAGTGACGCGTGTTCAGCGGTGTGTACGAACAGAATGGAATCCCACAGCATCGATAGAACTTTCCAGAGATGGGGAATCCCACAGCATCAATAGAACTTTCCAGAGATGGGGAATCCCACAGCATCAATAGAACTTTCTAGAGATGGGGAATCCCACAGCATCGATAGAACTTTCCAGAGATGGGAAATCCCACAGCATCGATAGAATTTTCGAGAGATGGGAAATTTGGTATGGCGGCCTGGCAAACATCCTAAAGTTGTTGTGACTCAAGAGACTGTTGATCGTGTACGATTCATTAAATCAGGCTTCCTAATCTTTACCCCCCTCGTACCTCTTGATTAATCTTTATATTTTCGCGTATTCCCTGGTGTCATATCCTCACCACCACCAATACTAACTATCCGTGTATGCAAAGAAGTTTTATCAATGATATTAAGGGCTTAGGTTAGCTTAAGAGTCAAATGATTTGAACTAATAACATTCGCTGGACTTATTTTTTATTTCACATTTTACTGCATTTTTACAATAGTATTAGTTCAACGCCAAAACAAATGAAATCAGTATTGTAATAATTTCGCATTAACTTATAAGGATGGCAAAAAATTACACTCTGTAATAATCAACGATTCAAGTGATAAAGTTATTAAATAGCAAGTAATAGCTTGGGAAGGCAAAATTCTGTAATTTTTTTTATTCCTTGTGTTTTCTTTTCTCCGTCATTCCCAACTTCGATTTCGCGTACCCCAGTTGGATAAACTCTACATTAAATCCGTTGTGTATCAGCAAAAAAAACTGAAACCTTGGATAAGTTGAAGACGCGTGTCATTCAAGCAGTTCGTCTAATAAGTCCAGATATGCTACGAAGCATTTGGCGAGAACTCGATTATCGATAAGACATTTATCATACTGAAAAAGGTGCAGTCATCCATCTGTATTGACATTAAAAAAATTAGTGAGATAATCTTTTTATTTCAGCAAATATTTTTAAATCTAATGAGTAATTCTGTGATATTACTTTTTGCCTTGACAGCTTGCAAAAATCTGGGTTTTCAAACTGGCTGAAAATGGTTTTTAAAAAACAGCGACTCGCCGTTAGTTAGTATCTGTATGGAAAACTGATCGTTGGAGGAGGGGGAGTTCTCAGGAAGGACGGAAACACGTCGCATTCTTTTGTCGAAAAGATTCGAAACGGATTCTAGGTAGCAATGAATGTCATGAAAAATCGCAGCCTCGCTGTCTCTTTTTGCGAGGTGCAGACAAACAGTGGTATGCTGAAGGCAATAGAAGAAAGAATTCGGCGGAAAGGTTTTATCGTCGAACGTAGCATAGATTCGGAAGTGAGATTGACATGTATCGAGTTATTTTTGTATCCTACTTTGTAAAGGTTTTCGCATCTTAACCCTTCATAGCGTTATGTGACAGTTCCGTTACAAACCATTTCAGTGCTTAAAAATCCAAAAGAAACCCGTAAGTCCATTTTAAATCTATGTCACAGCACAGGCACACATCGTTCTATGCAATATTAGTACATTTCCTCAAAAACGGATGGCGTTGGCTGCTAGTATGTTGATTTGAAATTCGCTTGCTGTGAAACTGGTGAGAGCGCGCTTATGCAAACATTGCGAAAATCGAAATAAAATATTTTCACACGCTATCTAGTACATGGGTTTGTGTATTGTTATAATAAGACAAACAATTGTCTCAAAGCATTTCGTACCTTTTAGACTTTTATGGAACACTTTGAAGCATTTCAACACAATGTAACATAAACCTTGCACTTCCACATTTTTTGAAGTTTTCTTCATTTTATTATTAAAATTTTAAAAAACTAAGAACTATGCATTTTTTTATTTGCGGGAAGCTATCAAAACTCCTGATATTTTGCCATTAGTTATAAAGGTTTAAATAGACACAGATTAGTTTTTGCAGATGCAATGATCAGGGGTGATTGTGGCTTCATGAAAAAATACCTGAAATTTTAGCACGAAAATTACGTGTAGGGAACGGATATGTATTCATTCATTACGGCGCAGATTCAACTTTTGCATGCAATTTTTAATATGCTTTTTTTCACATAAGAAATTGATTTAATTTATTTTGTCTCAATTTATGAGTTTTCAATAACATTCTATAACACAAATGAAAAGAAACCATCAAAATTGATAACAAAACAATATTAAAAATATAATAACATTTTGTATGAATAGCATTAATGAATATATTTATAAATTCTTATGGGACCATTCTTAAGTGAGGTAGTTATTCTTAGTTATGGTATGGGATTTGCTAAAAAAATCATTTGGATTGACTTAGTATAATCCAAAGTAAACAACATGAATATATGGAAAAAAAATTCCCACTAAACCTAATTTTTTTTCCTGGTATGGATTATAATTTGTGTTGACCGTAGCAAAAGCCGAAATTGCGTAGAAACTACGGAGAATCCGTAGTAGTTTGAGTCGTTGGCACTCTTAAGTCTTAAAAATAGATTTATCAGAAAATACCGGAATTCCGGTATTAAGGATGAAGAAAATACCGGATTTCCGGTACAATACCGGAATACAATCACCCCTGAACGATGAAAGTACGAACTAGGGCGATCTGATGTGTATGATGGAGTTGAAACTATGGACGGGTTTTCTGGTTTGTTTACAAGCCTGTACTACGTATTTCCGGTGTAATGCTAAGTCAATGGATTTTCAAAGCGAAAGTCCAATATACCAGCAGATAAAATCAAGGTTTTTAATGTAAGTGAACAAACCAGAAAATTCGTCCATTGTATCATTATATAACTTAAACGACAAACTTTGTTACCGTTACAAAATATTTTTTGTAACAAACACTTCTTTCATGAAACGATGAAATAATTCCCAAGCACCGTAAATCAATCTAGATTTATAAATTTTGTAACAGTAATTCGAAATCACTGTCGTACATTCTGTAGCTCCCATAAGTATTTCCGCACTTAGAGTGAACTTCAGATAGTTCAGACTAGAACAACTGTTTCAGCAGGATTGTTTAAGATAAAACGGACCTTTACAGTATCATGCGAAATGGGTGATTAAGAAAAAGATCAAATGCTAAGCAAATTTGGAGATAGAATTTTGTACAAAATTTTGGCGAAATAATCAATTAAGATTAATCGATGCCATAGAAAGAAAAGAGAACTAGCTAAAATAATAAATAACCAGTTTCATAGTATAAAAGAAAAAATAATGTAATATCTGAGTATAATTTCGGCACAGAGATCCAGAGGAGTCCGATCCATAGGTTTTCGCTAAACTGAGTTAGGTATCCTATTTCTCTAAACATTGATAGTGAAGAGTTTGACAAGTGATAGAATAAGATTGTTCAAATTATTTTTATCCTCTTTAGTTTTGAAAGCCACCATGATTTTCATTTCAGTGTAAAGCTTAGCTTAGTATAATAAGGTTGGTTAATCCTCGTTCTCATCTCTTATATTATCACTTCTAATCGCGTCCTTATTCCGTTGCATTTATTCGTTCTCAAAAATTTATTATAACCTTTAATCGTGTTCTTATTCTGTTGCATTTATTCGTTCTCAACACTTTTATTATAACCTT
>BGPR01003853.1:33340-44258 GCA_013235015.1 Araneus ventricosus
TGCATTTATTCGTTCTCAACACTTTTATTATAACCTTTAATCGTGTCTTTATTCCGTTGCATTTATTCGTTCTCAAAACTTTTATTATCACCTTTAATCGTGTCCTTATTCTGTTGCATTTATTCGTTCTTAACACTTATATTATCACTGTTAACCCTTGCTTGGTCGGTGTCGCATGACATACGTTCGGCTCTTTTGTAACCGTACACCATTGAAATCCGTAATTAAATCAACGTAACAATTAATTTTAAATACAAAAATCACCTAGTCACGCTTAAATGTTTCAAGTATCCTTCGCCATTTTAAATAGATTAAATTAATAAAAAATATATCAAATAGGTGGTGGCATCTAATTAGGAGGTTAAATAAAAACCTATGGCAAGGGGTTAATCGTGTCCTTATCATATTGTATTTATTCTTTCACAACACTTATATTGTCACTTTTAATCGTGTCCTTATTTCGTAGCACTTATTCATTCTGAACATTCAAATTATCACTTTTAATCGCCTCCTTATTCTGTGGTATTTATTCGTTCTCAACACTTAAATTATCACTTTTAATCGTCTCCTTATTCCGTTGTATTTATCCGTTCGCAACATTTATATTATCACTTTTATTTATGTCCTATCCTGTTGTGCATATTCCAGATTACAAATCTAACAATTTATTAAATATTAATCCAAACATAAAGGTACATCAGCGCATTTATCAAAACACTCTTTCCTCCTGCATCTAACCAGCATTGTAGGCAACTTCTAGAAGAGGTCGATATCTTCATTAAATTCATTGAAACTTAAAAAGCCTTCGGTCGTCAACCAAAACATACTCATCTCTTCAACAAATCAGTAGGCAGGAAAGGAATACGCACTATAAGGGACGCTTTGAAGCGGAAACAGATGAAAAGTCCTCGAAAATTTCCACTGAATTCGTAATAAAGAAACAAAAATATATCCCGTTCACAGAAAATGCATGAAGCAATAAAGCCTCCACGATTTCCGTATCTAATACCAAAACCGTCTCCCGGCGAATGAATTCGAACATCACCTGTACCCTTTTCCTCTCCAAACGGATATTTAATGAAAACGTTACTATTTTGGGGACAATTAGGCCCACCCACTTCATTCCATTTCTGGATATACTCTGCCAAAACGAATAATAACCACTATCTCCAGATAGCAAGAGACACAAAAGTCCCATTCGGTAGCACAAACCTTAACAAGAAAGAGAGCTTTCAAACTGGTTGAAAATAGTTTTTTAAAAAACAGGGTCTCTCTGTTGGAAAGCGTCTGCATGAAAAATTGATCTTTAAGGGAGAAAGTGTTTTCAGGAAGAGCGGGAACCAGACGCATTCTTTTGTCGGATGGGGTACAAGGCGGAAGTGAAAGCCATGAAAAATCACAGTCTCAGAGATATGCTCTGCGAGATGCAGACAGTCAGACAGTGATATTGCGGAAAGCAACAGAAGGAGGAATTCTATTTTAAGGGAACGAGAACGTTTCAGATAACGAAAATCGTCGCTATTTCAGTTGCAAATACTGTTCGGCAACGGATTCCGAGACCAGCAACTTTTGGACGATTTTACACCGGAAAGGGGTGTCAGAAAATGAGTCATATGAGCACATTTCCGGAGTTCTTTGTTAGATCACGCTCAATAAAATGTAAACATCACCCCTCCATTCTGCACTTTCCCCCTGTTTTGATCAAAATAGCACCGCCCGGCGCATGTTCAAAAGCGTGGAGGGTTTCCGAATCCGTTGCTAAACAATAGAGAGTTCCCAAGTAAAAATTATACCTACTGTAAAATTTAGTAATAGTGTTAATATGTTTTTTGTCTTTTTTTATTGTTTTATGGTCTTTTTTTATTGTTTTTTTTGTCTTTTTTTTATTGTTTTTGTCTTTTTTTTAGTGTTTTTTGTCTTAAATAAAATCCTGTATCTTGCCCATCAAACCGTTCAGTGACCGGACTGGTCACGGGTACGGGGGTAAGAGATGGCGTTCGGTTCCGTGAAATTTAGTATAGATAGAAAGGATGTGAGGTTTTCATTACAAAACAAAATTAAAATATTAGTATCATTAAGCATTTTTTATATCAAATTGAAAATATTTTCTGATGCGATTATCTGCAAATTTATATGCATGAATCGGTTTACTCAGATAAAATAATTCTGAATAAAATCTCCTCCAAATTAACTTAATATATATTCAATAAGGACAGTGCATTTATATTAATTTTGATATACTTAAAATAAGAATTGAATTAAAAGACTGAATATCAAATAACTCGAAAATCTGAAAAGTACATGATATTTTTTTATTATAGATATCACCTTAAAAATATATCACTTCCCATAAGTAAATAGAATAGTTTAACAAATGCATTATGCTTTTAAATAACTCTATATAAAAAACGCTAACGTACGTGGCGCAGAAAAGAGGTTAATTTCTGTTTTGCTGTTGGCAACGATCAGTTTGTTTACCATTCCATCCATTCATTCATTTTCTTAGAATGTTGGGAAAGTATATGAGCCAAATTTTCGCAAAGCTCCATTGCTAATTAATAATAATTAAATGCGTCAACAACATTCTGAAAGTAGGATCAACATATTAAAAACTGTCATTAAAAATAAGAACCAATTTCATTTAATTTTCATCAAGAAAATGTTCAGGCGAGTCAAGCGTAAATGTATTAATGCGCATTAATTAAGAGATGGAAGAAACGTGAGATGAAGTTTGTTTTTCTTAGGGAAATTATGAAAGTTCTTGAAGACATTTGATTGACAT
Organism: Araneus ventricosus; assembly: GCA_013235015.1. Lineage (NCBI taxonomy): Eukaryota > Metazoa > Arthropoda > Arachnida > Araneae > Araneidae > Araneus > Araneus ventricosus. The sequence continues at coordinate 36,123 of BGPR01003853.1, forward strand.
GTACTTAGAACTAAATGTTTACTTAACATTGTTTCATGTGATATTAATTAATGCTGTCCTTCAGTTTGATCGGAAATATTCAAAAATTTCATACATTTAAAGAGTTGATAAATAATGTCTAAAGATGTTTCAAAATTGTTTTCTTTTCTCAAGCAGGTACTTTTAGGAATATCTTTTAATTTTCTTTACATAAGCGAAGCGTATTAATATCACGTACTGCTAGATTTCAGACAAAACTATCTATAATACGAGGGAAAAAATATCGAAAATTACTCGCACATTTTCATTGAATATTATGTTAACAAAGCCATGGATTGAATGAAGCCGCTATTTCTCAGTAAAGCCGATGCATTTGATGCAACGATCCAATAGTTTGTATTGTTACAAAGCTATAAATTCGTTTCCCTGAAATCCTAATCTTGTCGACTTGGCGATAAATTTGGCGACCTTGGCGACAAAGGGAATTTTCTAGAAGGACCTCGGACTTTCAACCTATTTCTACTGGTTTCATGAACTTTCTAGTGATTACGTTACTTCACGTTGAAAAGTATAAATGCAAGCTCTCATGCCAAAAAGAGTTAGTTGGATCTTGATCTGCAAGCAAGCTGGTGAGCTAATAGTAAACCTTTGAGCGCTGTGTTGAGATTTAACGGTAATCTCTGTTGTGAATTTTTACAAGTGCTGTTTTAATACTTGTGTTACGTTTCTTTGCTTAGAATACCTGTAAAATAAAGAGCTTTATTTTTGTAATCCTGCTTATTGGACTGCATTCACGTACACCCACAAGACGATTTTGTCACAGTGATACCTTGGGAAGAGAAGGCTTTAGGTTTGATGGCTGACCATTCATGAACCACGTTCTACACGTCCTTTTCTGTAGAAAAGCGATGTCTACGTGATGCATCTTTGAGAGATAGTGTCCCCGTGGTTGAGCAGTATTATATGTTATTGTGGACAACCTCTGATTAACCTGGGCTCTTGTAAAACTTTCTAATTGGAGGAATTGCTTTTTGTTCCTTCTTGGTGCATACTGCTAGCGGTGCTACCATGTTTATTGCTTACTCTTCAACACAATGAAAAGAAATGGCACAACCACGATCAAATTTCGTTTACGTAAAACTGAAAGTATGCGTGCCCAGCAACCAAATTCCTCGTCAGAACTATTTTTATGGCTAAAGTGGGGATTTGCGAACCCTATCAGCACAGAGGGTTTGGCTAGAATCAACGTGAAACGGGACGCATTCCCAGGTAATGCAACGCTTTCTAATTGGAGGAAATAGATGACTGCTCTCTGTTCCTTCTCGGTGCATACTGCTAGCGGTGCGATCATGTTTATTGCTTACTCTTCAACACAATGAAGAGAAATGGCACAACCACAATGAAATTTCGCTCTCGTGAAACTCGACGCATGCATTCTCAGCAACCAAATAACTCGTCATAACTATTTTCTGGCTAAAGTGGGGATTTGCGAACTGTATCAGCACAGAAGTTTTGGCCAGAATCAACGTAAAAAGGGACGCATTTCCAGATAATTAAATAATGGACTTTAGCATTGTAAATGGAATGTTTAAAAATATAGTCCATTTGGAGGAACTCAAAGATTTCACGTTGGCCTTCATATATCAGAAAATGAGCATATAGTAATTTTTAAAAAGCACATAGCATAGTTAAAATAGTAATAAGAAGCATGCAATATTTTTTCCGTTTTGTAAAACGGGAAAAAGGAAATTTATCCTGAAAATAAAATTTTCTTAAATTTCGAATCTCTAATGTTTTAGATTTCTTTAGTCGGTCTTGTTTTCGTCAGCCGTTGCATTTTATAGGTAGCGAGTTTTACCTCATGCAATTTACATAATGAATACCAGCTTAAAATCATAATCATGTTAATAAAAGCGTAAGTGAAAATTCTACTTTGAAATTAATGTTCAAAGAAAGCAATTTTTTACCATAACGTTAATATTGATAAGAGCATCCGAGTAGAAAATTTGATGAAATATTAAATTGGTTTGAATTTCATTTCAGCAATAAAAAGTATTGTTATAAGCTGTTTTTAAAATAATTTTTGAAAAAATTATTGAAATTAAAGAAAAAAAAAATGGAACGGAAAAAATAGGTATCACAGAAAAGATAATTTTTTGAAAGGTAAAATGGTGTAAAAATGAATTTTTGACGATGACATGACCCAAAGTTATTGAAGAAAAAGAGATTAAAGTTTCAGTTAATTTTTAATCAAAAGAATCCAATTAAAATTTTGAAAAACCCTTGCTCAGTGAGCACTTACTACCCAAGAAATAACAAGTGGCCCAACGTTCTGCCCAGAAGAGCGTTGCATTCTGTTGTAACGCACGCGATTACATCTTGTAGTTTACAGAAAGTATGCCAGCCTAGAAACAGTATCATGTTAAAAGAATATTGTTACAAACATGGAAAGTCGCTTCCCAGCAATGTGAGTCTTATGGTTGGGAAGAGAGTTTTACAAGGGTAAGTATGAGGTAACCGACAGCAGCCACGTCTGGACCCCTGACCTTGGCGACAAACTTGGCGAATATGGCGACGAAATATGGGATCTCAAAGGTGCTGAGGTGCTGGAATCTTCTCGATATTTCCCTTAGGAGAGGAATGCACTAGAAGATTCCATGTGACGTCACGGCCTGCCGAGGGAGACTATATAAGGCGAGCGCATGGATGACGGAGTGTGTGTTGATCGACTAGGATCGCCTTGGAGCGCGAACGTCTTTGGAGTTCTATTCGCAGTGCGAGCTAGGGAGCTGGTGATCTGAGCGCTATTGAAAGTGCAGTTATTGTCGTTACTAGTTATTTGCTGACTGTTTGTGTTGCTAAATATCAAAGTACTGAACTGTTATTACTGTGAATTGTTGTCTGTTTCCATTGCTAATCTGTGCAAGAACTATTGTTTCCTGTACCTGTGCTACGTGTTTTCCTGCATATTTGTAAATAAACCTTCATTCTTCATTATCCTGCGTGTTGGACTGTTTACACTATACACCCACAGAAAGACTTTTGCAACAATATTTTTAGCAAAGTGAACCAATATATTTTAAAGCAAAATAAATAAATAAATAAATAATTCTACTTTACTTACGAATGCTTTCTCCAGAAAGAGACACTGAAAATTATTTCAATGAAATTTTACGATTGAAGTCAGTGCCATACATTTGTTTTATGTCGCAAATTTCTATTTTGAACAGATTTTTCTAGAATATTACTTAAGATATTCGCTTGCATGTTTTAAATATCTTTAATTCTGAAAAGTAGCTTCTTGTTTTCGTAATAATAATCCTTTAAAATATAGATTTAATTTAGATACCTGGTATTAATACCTTATCAAAGTAGCTATCATACTCTTCACGTTACAAGTCTTCCGTGACTAAATGTGAAATTGAATCATTAATTGAATACTACATCAGGCAGCCGGAAAAGAGCATCTGAGTTTAATCAGAGTAATTTCAACCAATGGCAGCGAAGCGTAATCACTGTTTCAGAAAACTATGCCATATATGGATATGTATCCTCTTGAATTTCAAATGAATCAATCTAATTTTTACTCATTCATTATATTAAAATTTTGTTTTAGTGTAAAATTCAGCTTTAACGTTTCATTTATCAGCATGGGAAGTTTTTAAATTTTATGAACAATCAAACAATGTTATATAAGGAATGTCCTCTTGGCCTTTTTTATGACCAAATATGGGAAATTTAGCCTTTTCTTCAAAAACTGTGTCACAAAAACTTTTTTTATTTATAGAATTTTCAGAAAGAAGCGAGCAAGAGTGTTTTCCCTAATTTTTTGCATATTAACTCGAGAGAACGCCCTCGGCAAACTCCAATTCCTAGAAAAGTAGCCACATGTTCATTCCTTTCTTATCAGTAGCTTAGTCACATCTCTCTGCCTTTTCTGACTATTTACAAAGTCCCCTAATACACGTTTGGTCAGTTACTTGGTTATGGAATGACCCCGCGCGTCTCTCCGTTTGTTCCACAGACCTGGTATTTCACATGGCTGATTCGGTCAGTTCGTTGCTTTCCTTTCTGAATTTAAGTAATTACTTGTTCCTCACAATGCCGACTCCATACGAAAAAGAAATTGAGCGTTTACTTAAACGTCTTGCTAAAGTTGAAACTGATGAAGATTAAGACTTGACAACGAAGACAATGGACCTGAGGATGAAGAGAATTTTTCAGATCATGAAAGTTTCAGCGAACATGAAACGGAATCGGAAGAGGACGGAGATTCGGGAAATGAAGAAGTGAATAACTAGGAATGTTTTTCATCAAAAGATGGCGTACAGTGGAGGAAAACAAAATTTAGGCAGAATATTCGTGAAGAAGTGTATAATCAGGGATGGTTTTCATCAAAAGATGGCGTACAGTGGAGGAAAACAAAATTTGGGCAGAATATTCGTGAAGAAGTGAATAACTAGGAATGGTTTTCATCAAAAGATGGAGTACAGTGGAGGAAAACAAAATTTAGGCAGAATGTTTGTACTCTTTGTCATAAAATTGTGTCGTGCTTACCTGGAAAAAAGACCAGCAAAAGATGTGACAAGCCCTGTGAAGAGTTGGGAGTTCGACGATAACATGATACAGTTAATTGTAGATTGAACAAATATATTTCCCGAGAAATGAGCACCAAACTTTTCACGTCAAAGATATGCATGGAAAACGAACCCTCTAGAAATCCGCGCTTTATTACTAATATAATAGCCCAGATCTCTCAGTAATGCTCTGACGTCACCAACAATAAAACTCGCGCCATAGCACTGCGAGAGGTTAAACAGCATTATTTCACTGTTTGAGAACCTAAATTTCAGTAATTTTAAATTTTAAAGCGGAAATATCGTTCTAATTTCAAATTTAATAGCTCTAAAATAGTGAAATAAAATTTTCTATCCATTGATATAAAATTTATCTCGTTATGATCAATAGTTCCCGAGAAATTTTAAATTATACTAATCCTATATTTCAACTTAATTTCCGTTTTTTAATAGAAAGTAGTAAATTGCGTCAATGGTATATCATGCGCGTGATATAGTTTGGACGCCACGTTATTTATTGCAATCGTGATGACATAATTTGATAATATTTTTTGGCAACGTTTGACAAGCAGACAACTCCTTTGTTTTGATTAGAATTTCGAAAAAGAACGCCTTTGAAATTTTAACTTTTGACTTACGTTTGACAAGCTGAGAATTTCATGGTTATTGAATTATAATAAAATTGTTAAGAAACGAAGAATACGTCACACTGAATGTTGTTTACCAAGAGGTCTTAGAATAAAGAAATATGTAAATAATACGTAAATAAAAAAAATATTTTCTGTCATAAAACATATGTTTATTTTATTTGTTTTCAATCAAGGTTAAATAGTTCTCTCGCATATATATATATTTAAACACGTCAAATTTGACGGGAAATCTCTCGAATGAAGAGGCAATTTGCACCCGTCATGCCATGACGGGTGATTTTCTAGTCAGTGGATAATAATGGAGTAGATTTTATTTGTGTTAAGCACTGTATCCTTAATGTCTAAAAGTCAAAGCTTTATTTTTCCAGCTAAAATATAATGTTTTTAATAGCGCAGGGTTGTATTTCAGTTTGGGGTCATTCCATGACCCTGCACCTCTTAACGTTCGCTAGTGCGGTGCGCGTTCTCTCGGTTTAACACAATTTGACATGTTTCGTGCTTAGTAGTATTGTGAAGAAAACTGAGTGTCGATTTTGGGCGTCTTCCTTTCGATCTATTTTGTCCAAACTTTGATACAGATCTACCATGTTAGTGAAAAGACCACATATCAAATTTGATTGGTCTAAGCCGTTGCAACTTCGAATTATCGTGTTCACATACACACAAACAGGCAAAAAGTCTACCCTTCGGCAGATTTGGCTAAAAATTTGATATATTTCTAAACTCTTATCTATTAAAATGTATGCTGAATTTTATCCATCCAACTATTTGCGTTTTCAAGTTATCGTGTCCACATGAGCATGGATGGACGAACAGACTTCCTGCAGACGGATTTCGTGGAAAATTTAACGGAAATCTACAATTTTGATGTAGAGGGGATATGATGCCAATTTTCGTGTCTGTAGCTCGTAGCATTTTGAGTTATCTAATCACAGACCGACAGACAGACCAAATTCCAAAATTGTGTTTTTCTGACTCGGGCAGGTCTGAAACGTGGAGTTTCAACAAATTCTATTGCTGCCGGATAAATAAGCAGGAACTCGCTTTTCCTGAGGGTATAGCAATGATGGGGCGGAAGGTCCCCCCCACCAGTGATAGTACGTACCTCCGGCCGTGGCCAGGTGATTGGCTATTAGGACTCCGGCCTCAGTACTCGAGATATTGCAGCGACTGTCATTCAGACGACCCGGATGCTTAGGAAGGGCGGGGGTAGACCTTCTTTTACGGTTACGATTATATATTTTGTAAACGAGAAAGTAAACACGCTTTCATACAGTGTAATAATCACAAGTCAGAAACAACAATAAAAAGCCAGCTTCGAAGCGAATGATAAATATCTAAATTGCTTTACTTCAGTCTTTGTTCACGAGTACTGGAAATAATGTCAAGCATTTAAGCAATTCGAATTTAACTGGGCCAAAAAGTCGTAACAACGGTTCCCATTTTTCATTAGCTTTATCAGCAGGAAATAATGAAGCACTCTCATTTAAAATAGCGATGTTTTCCTTTTGTTAAGGTCAGTAAACTGTCTCCTCAGTCTGTTTCTAAACAGATAAGCACCGAATACTGTCTAAAAAGCCAAATTTTGCCATTAAATGTTTAAATTCGGGTGAAGTGAAACTTTCGCCGTTCTGTACTATTTGCATTAATGCGTTCTATAGTTTTTAAAGTGCAACATGATATAGTCATATTTTGCATCTTCATTGTTGATTTAATTCTATAATGTATTCCATATTTCTTCCATTACTAGTTAGCCTTTTTCCAATTCATTTTGAATAATTTAACAGAGAAGAGTTTTTAAAATAACTTTTGTTGCAAAAATAAAGGTTCGTTTATTTCCATGGGAAAATGTTGTTTTAAAAATTGCACGATTTGTGCGCACCATTACTATAAATATTTCTCTGTTATTGAATGTAAGTTTCTATAAACATAAATTCTAACCGAGCTGAGAAGAACAAAAGAACTGCAAAAAAATCCATTTTTGCAGAAAGTCTACTTAATGCCTTTGTGGCTTTCTTTAAAAACAGTGGGAGTAATTTTGGAATTCTATTGTACGAAATGGCTTATTTCAAAAAGCAGTTAGAAACCTTTTCTGTGGGATATTTAATAACTCGCACACTTTTAGAGGAGGGAAAAAACATAAATAACAATAAAAGTCAAGAAACTTCTAGAGTCTCGAATATTTCTAGAACACTGTGTGGCGGGAAAAGTGAAATGATTGTTCCTCTAATAAAAATAAATGTTCTTTCTTCTGTTAGGAATTCAAATTAAAAGGATTTCCAGAGAAATTCTTTTAGACTCTTCGAGTTTCTTATTCTATATTTGCTCTCTGGTTCATTAGTTTCTTATGAATAAAACGAATAGTTAAACATACGACTTTTCTAAAATAATTCTTTTTCGTGTTAAAGTTTTCTTTTAGATATTAGAAACAATAAGAACTATTCTTAAATTCTAGAATTTAAAATATGTAAAAAATTTTCATGTTATTTTGAATATGTAATAGAATAATCATAGCTTTATTTACAAAACTTTTTCGATATGATTTTCAGCTTTATAAACTTGCATTAAATAAATTTTTCGGAAAATTACTCATTTATAATTAGCGATGACACAAGTTAACTGAGCTTTGCAGTATATCAGTACTTTTAGATAAAAGTTCTGAATACAATAAAAATGTATTTAAATGTATGGAGAGGGGGTCGTCCTCGTCATCTGACCGCGGTTCAAAATTACGAGGTCCGTCCCAAAATAGTCCTCATGTTGCTTCAAAACGGGACTTGAATAAAACTAAACTAAAACGGCGTAATGAATCCTCGCTTATATCGAACTTTTCAAATGGTCCCAACCGAACTCCTATGTAGTTAATGTATTTCCAAATGATTATAACGAACTCCTATGCAGTTAATGTATTTCCAAATGATTGTAACGAA